>JAFEMH010007671.1:0-80109 GCA_022495995.1 Adenophora triphylla var. japonica
CCATTGCTAAAGATCGTCCTTTTATCAGTCAACAATGCCTCAAGTCATAGGTTCCCGACACCCTCACTTCCTCTTCGTATCCCCCATTGACCCTTTTCCTCCTTTCACTGAGCCAAATTTCACTTCACCTTGGAATCCCAAAGGCTGCTTGACCTTTCCAATTTTGTCAACGTCGTGAATTTGCCTACCTCGTGACAAACTCCCACATGTCAAGAGTCACCGGAATGAGAATAGGGAATGGGTGGATTTACAGTGATGATGATGTCGTAGAAAAGGAATGGACTCGAGCCAACTATGCTATGAAACCCGGAAGCGGCAAGATGAGTGCGCAGTAAAGCCACAAAGCTGCTCTGAATAGGGATGAAATCACTTCAAAGTGTGTCTGCAGCCTCTACGCAAAGGCGTCCTGGAGAAGCTGACGAGGGTAAGTGTAGGCGCAGTCCTAGTATCTCGTAGAGTTCAATACTCCGTACAAGGACTGGTGAGTGAATGGAGAAACTTGATCGAAGCTTTAGCCAAAAGAGGGAAGTGGGCTCCTCCCACCGATCTAGAACATGCTAAGCGTCGAAGCCAAACTCTCATCAGAAGCGGTAGACTCTATCACAAAGGTTAGTAGTCACTCCCGAAACTTGGTCCGAAGAAGAATGTATGGATGCCTTGGAAAGAGTCCTCGAGTTTAGAGGCGACCCCACCCCCTTTATGTCCTAGCGACGATAATGATGTTTTCCGGTAATCCCTAAGCCCGAGGAAGAGTCTCGAGATACCCTCATATGGCGTCAAGTATCCCGACCTGCTTTTGCCCTCATCGGGTCATAAGAGCCAAGACGAAAGTTCCCACGAGAGCTACCGTAATGACACCGATGAAGACACAAATGGGCGCCTAAGGAACAATAGAGGAATGGTTAGCCCGTAAGCCAAAAAGCCTAGAAAATCTCTCTCGACAAGAAGGAAAAGGAACCCGCCATGCGAGGTTCTCCGACCCCGCTAAATCCTTATTGATGATGGAATTTCCCACTCGTAAAATGTTTGGCCAACGCCAAAGATGCCGCTTAAGGTTGACCCCCTGTGGAAAGAAAAGACATGCTTGACAAGTTGATGAGGAATGTGATCCCACTGCTGAAGAAGCCGCTAGGTTCTCGACGAGAAACCATTGGCCGTGCTCCAAACCCCTAAGTGATAACTCTTGTTGCATGCCGACTTTGAAAAGTTTGAATGAGACCGTGAAAGCTTTAAACGGAGAAGGTGAAGTTGAAATCAGCCAAACTCGTAAAAGGTCAAAAGCCGGTAACCTGGGACCAGATTTGGGAAGCCGCCTATGCTTCCTACAAAGATCATTAATCGATCAATCGCCAGAATTGGCCATACGCCGCAGAGAATCCGCCTCGACTTTGAAAGAACTGACGTAATCCTCCAAAGAGGGAATAATGACCAAGGAAAATCCAATGTCTATGTGATGACTCCTGGTCTCGGACAGCATGAGTATTGAGCAAAACTAAGGTGACAAAAGGAATGCCGTCTCGAGCCGAAGACAGATAAAAGACCTTATAAGCCGGAAGCGTAAAACCAGACTCGACAAAGAGGATCCAAAGTGCTGACTCATTGAAGTGTACCCTAAGCCAATATCTCCTTACGGTCCCCTGTTGACCTCCTCATACCCTCATAAGTTCAAGCTAGAAGAAAGTTTCGCCAAGACCACGGTGCCCATAGATGTCACCCTGCATGAGGTCGTCCAAAATGATTGGAAATATCCACTACGGAAACATCATTACCTTCACCGACTTAGACCCGCCAAAATATGGGGCTAGTCACAACGAACCTCTTACATCACACCCGCTTAGAAGAGCGTCGATTGCCACGAGTATTAGTCGACTGAGGATCTCGCAATGAATGTCTTGCCACCTAAGATGATGGATTTATTGGATCTAAAGCCACCGTACTCTAAAGCCTTCTAGTCGACTATTAAGGCCTATGACTCCACCGCACGATCAGCTTTGGGGATCGCCACTCTCAAGATGTGGTTCGGAAAAAGGTCATGGACGTTGACTTTCAAGTTATTGATATTCCGATTTCATTTATCGCTCTTGCTGGGACGGCCTGATCCACCGTATAAACTGGGGTAGCCTCTACTTTGCAGATCGGGCCAAATTTCGCCGAGTGATGGAACTATCACCACCATTTATGGGGACAAAGGTCACTAGAAGGAACCAAAGACCGGGATATCCCGATATTGGGAGATCAAGCACGATGATGAAGGGTTAGCATTGACCGGATTCTCCGTAGCTTCTTCCAAGGCACAAGCGTGTTGCACCGACCTCACCACTACTTCCGATAAAATTCCTCCCGCCATGAGAATGATGCGAAAATGAGTTATCTTCCGGACTGGATTGGGTAGAAGACTTCAAGGTCGTAACACCATCATTGATGTGAAGGAAACAGACTACCGTATATGGCTTTGGGTACAAACCGAACTCTGGATGCCGTAAAAGCTAAAGGCACGAAGGTGAAGCGGGTCCACTCCATCCCTACAAATTTCATATCCTCTCGACCCATTACTTTACAAAAGGAGTGGACACAATACATTTGAAAGTGATCGCCAAATCTCCTCGTAAAACCCTTCTAGAGAACCTTAAGAAAATTAGGGAAAGCCAGCCAATCCCGTTCGAAGAATGTTCCTTGATTTGCCAGATATCCTCGGGGCTACCACTACCGCTCGTAATGAGTACGTCTTCAAAGGAAATCCGGCCAAAGGGCAAAAGTCAAAGCATCCGGACAATGGACTTCTCCGCCTTGAGTTAGCTCTTCCAAAGATCACCAGATAGGAAGCTACAAAGAAGAAGACAACAATGGGTCGTAAGAGTCATGTTTGACGAAGAAGCACAAATCCTGTGACTTGATCGACTTCAGCCTGTACAATGAGATAGTTGCCGTTATTGGAGACGATGGTGAAAGTCATTTTGATCCTCGCACTTTGGTAACTAAGACAAAATGCCATTCAAGAATTGGGAGACATTCTCGTGGCCGATAGCTGGGCCGACAAAGAAATGATCACTGAGCTTGATCGTACCCCGTCCTTCTCAACCCGTGTCAAACACCCCGTTGTCTATTCGCCGAGTCAGAATCTTTGAATTCCGGCCTCGTAGTCATCCGAAGGCCTCACGCCCGAGGATTATGAAAATGTAATCGATGTCATCTTTCCCCTTATCTTGAATGAAATGACAAATCTTTCTCGATTATCCTCTTATTGCCAACTTAACAAATGATAAATTAACTCAAAACTTAACAATGCTTAATAATGAATCATTTGAACAAGATGCAAACACACTAAACGAACAATACATTAAAGAAATCTTTAAGGTGTTTCGTAAAAGAGGAAAACCGGGCCCAAGTCAGAGGAGGTTTTGATAAGTGTGAACTTGGGTACTATCGAAGAACCTAAAGAGACACAGATTGGAAGCTTCTTCCAGGGGTTGAAAGGGACAGATTGATCGAGCCGCCGTAGAATACGTCGACGTGTTTGCATGGTCATACAAAGATATGCCGAGGCTAGACAGCTTCGATAGTAGAACACGTAATCCCTCTAGCACCGCATGCTAAGCCGATAAAGCGTAAAACCGAGAAAGATTAAGCCTAATGGTCTCTACAGTCAAAGAAGAAATTGAGAAGCTATTGCGGGGTAGGGTTCATCGTAGTTATTGAATACCCGACATGGTTGTCCAACATCGTGACCGTAACCAAGGCCAATGGGAAGGTGCGCTCGTCGCGTGGATTTCCGAGATCCGAACAAGGCCAGCCCCAAAGACGACTACCCTCTCGCCAAATATAGACATCCCGGTGGACTCCATCGCCAACTACGAAGTCAAATCCTTCGCCGATGGTTTTGCAGCTACAACCGCATCAAGATGGCCGAGGAAGACCAAGAAAAGACAAATTTCTTCACCACACCACGGGAACCTGCATCAAGAGGCAAAGAATGCCATTCGGCTCAAGAATGCCGGCTACTTACCAAAGGGCAACACCGCGCTTTTTCATGACATGATCCACAAGGAGATTGAGGTCTACGTAGATGACATGATAATCCACTCCAAAGGAGAAGGTGGGCAAGCACTTTGTTGACCTACGAAAATTCTTTGAGAGGCCGAGACAAAGATTCCATGAGACTAAACCCCGCCAAATGCACCTTCTGGAGTGACAAGGGGAAAAGTGCTTGGGTATACATGGTCACTGAGCGAGGTATAGAAGTTGACCCCCGAAAGATCAAAGCCATCATGGATATGAGGCCACCTCAAACCTGCATGTAAGTCAAGAGCTTCATGGGTAAATTGCAAGACATCACCAAGCCACAATCCGCTGACCACTATGCGCGAGCCCATCTTTCAAGCTCATGAAGAAGAATGTGGACACGTAATGGACCGAAGAATGCCAGATGCCTTTGACTGCATCAAGGCATACTTAGTACATCCCCCTGCACTATGCCCCCACATAGACGTAAAACCTCTTCTCGCTCTATCTCACCGCTCACGTACACGGCAGCTGGGGCTATGCTTGCTCAGGAAAAGAAAGACTCCTCGTGGAAAACGCCATTTACTTTGTCACCCGGAAGCTACTGGGAGCGAGCTCAATTACTCAAAGATGTGAAAAGACTCGCGCAGATCGTCTCGGTAGTCGGCAAATTGAAGCATTATATGCAAGCCCACCCCGTGAATTTGGTCTCGAAAATGGATCCCATCAAGTACATCTTTGACAAGCCTTCCCTCTCGATGCGTTTAGCGAAGTGGTCCTTCTTCTTAGCGTATCACGACATCAACTATGTGACCGTAAAGGCCATCAAGGGTCAAGCATTGTCGACCATCCGGCAAACTTCCCGCATAATGAAGACAGAGGGCCTCGAACCCCAATTTCCGCATGAAGGGATCTTTGCAATGAGCCTGAGAATAGATGGCAATTGTTCTTTGACTGAGCCGCTAACAAAAGAGGAAATGGTGTAGGAATGCTATTGGTCGATCCGAAAGATGAGCATACCTCCATAGCCCTCAAGTCAACTTTCCCGCCACGAACAATGTCGCCGAGTACGAAGCCTCGCATTGGCGGGTTCGAGGCCGCCTTAGAAAGAAATGTCAAGGAGCTCGAAGTTTACTTGAGACTCGCCCCTGATCATCAACCAAGTCTCCAACAAGTGGAAGATCTGTGACCCTAATCTACAACGGTATCATGCCCATATGGAGGAGTTGATCGGACAGCTTCAGAGAAGTGACTTTCCACTACTTGCCGAGGGAAAAGAACAGATTCGCAGATGCCCTAGCTACTCTAGCCTCATTGGTAGAGATCCCCGAGGGAAAAGCCATAAAGCCCTTCAGTAGTGGGTAAGAGAAGCCCCAGCCTTCTCGTTGTGAAGTGGACCTCGGGACCCGAGCCCATAAAGGAACCTTGGTACAATCAGATTTACCAATTCCTCAAAGACGGAGAGTCACCTTCGTGAGACGAAGAAGGTAGACCAAAGGAAGGTGTCGTGAGCCAAAAGCTTGCAAGCCCCTAAAAGGTTGGCCTCTCATTATGTCATTCTAGGAGGCAACCTATACAAGAAGCTGTATCAAGGACCGCTCCTCTTATGTGTCACTCAAGAAAGGGCCAAAGAGTTGATGACCGAAGTCCACAATGGTCCCCGCGGTCCTCACATGAATGCCGTGAGCCCCGATGCAAGTGATCCTCGAATGGGTTACTACCGGATCTCCATGGAAACAGCATCAAGGCCCAAAGACGTCCGAACTCGCGACAAGTGCCGCCGGTTTGCCAACCTCAACCATCTCCCACCTCATGACCTGCACCGCATGACGACTCCTTGGCCGTTTGCAACTTGGGGCATTGACGTGATAGGGAAAATAGCTCCCAACAGAAGCAATGGGCATGAAGTTCGTGTTGGTAGCCATCGACTACTTCACCAAGGGTAGAGGCCAAGTCCTACAAGGTCCTCACTTCCAAAAGTGGCCCAGCTTCATCAAAGAAAACATAATGTGCAGATATGGGGTGCCCAACGAGATCATTTCGATAATGGGTCACACTTCAAGGAGATCAAAGCGATAGACTCGCCGTCGAATTCGTAGTTACTCGCCACAAGTCGTCCCCGCATGCACCTCGCACCAATGGAGCCGTGGAAGCCGCTAATAAGACACTCGAGCGGATCATCCGGAAAATGGCCACCCGTGGTCGTGATTGGCCCGAAAAGCCGCACCTAGCACTCGGGGCTACAGAACGTCTGTTTTAACAGCCACAGAGAAACTCCTTTTGCCCTAACTTACTGGGATGGAAGCAGAGTTACCAGTGGAGTTGGAAATCCCGTCATTAAGGGTCCTCCCGGAAAACAAAGGTCAATGAAGTGGAATGGTTGCGCAGCTCGGCATGATGAGTTAGCCCCGCTGACGAGAGAAGGCTAAAAGCCATGGAACACACCCGAGCCTACCAGAGGCGAATGGCCGTAGCGTTTGATAAAAAGGTCAAGGCCAGTAGACATCAAAGAAGGGTGACTTAGTGCCGAAAGTAAAGCCCCCTACCGCAGACAACCCCGGGAAAATGGGAACCCGTCTGGATCGGCCCTTATGTGGTGCGTAAGATACCGTCGTGAGGAGCAATGAAGCTTGCGTACTTGGATGGCAATCCCTTTCGTCCACCCAACAACTAGTGATAAACTCCGAAGATACTATGTCTAATAAAAAAAAAAAAAAAAAAAAAAAAAAAAATCTTAGTGCAAAAAGAGTAATGCCCACTAGGCCGAAACCCCAAAAAGGGCGGTCTAGGCAAAAGACAAAGGTTGCACATATAAAAAAAAAAAAAAAAAAAAAGAAAAAAATCTTAGTGCAAAAAGAGTAATGCCCAAATTTAGGGCCGAAACCCCAAAAAGGGCGGTCTAGGCAAAAACAGTGGCCGCACATAAAAAAATTAGTTCACTGTAATGAACTACGTAGACCCGAGCCCCTTAGCCTTTCTTGTAAAAGGGGAACGTAGGCAGCCATATATGGTTCGGTCTAAACAATAAAAAGGACAATCAAGCTTCCATGAAGTGCGTCCTAAATAATAAAGGGTATTTCAGTTTTCATAAACGGGTCCCAATCAATAAAGACATTTGAATTTCCATGAAATGTGTCTTGATTAATTTTTAAGATAATATGCCTTGTTCATTACAAGTTAAAAACTTCTTGATGAGTTCAAGCACGGTCTACCTCTTAACTCGCTAACCTCGCTAAAAAGATCTAAAATACAATAAAATGCCTAAATAAACTAATGTGTTTGCAAATGGCAATAAGAGGATCTAGAGAAAAGACTTGTCGCCGTCATTCGCCGAGTCTTCTTCGTCTTCTTCCCTTTTCCTCGGCCTCGTCGAGTCTTCTTCTTTTTCTTCTCTTAATAATGTCGGTATCCCTCATCCCGACCTCCTCGGTATCCTCACCGGAGCCTCTACCAACCCCGTGTCAATGAGTGCTCTCTCTATCCGAGCACGAGTCCGCACCTCCTCCCTCTCGAGCCTCACCAAAGGAGCGATCTCTGACAACCTCTTGTACCGAGCCTCCATATCTCGGACCAAATCACCCGATTGGTTATGGCAACTCGCCTTAGCCTCGCCTCCTCGTAGTCCTACTCGAGTCGCAGCCGCCTCCCAATAAAGCTCGACGTCTATCCTCCAAGATAACCCGAGTCGCTCCCATCTCCCTCTCGTACTACTCCAAGTAGACAAAGTGGTCAAGATGGTGCTTTTCCCCGCTCCCGAAGATAGCCCCGGGTGGGAAAGCAAGATATGTCCAAGCCCTCGAGAAGAAAGAGAAGCCGGGCCGGATCACTCATGTCCAATGACACCACCTCCATGGTCCGGATGTCCTCCCAATCACTCAAAGGCTCCCGTAAAGCCCCAAACCGCCCGGATACCAAGCAGGTATGTAGAAGGATGACCAGCCAGAATCCCGGAACCCTCACAAGATAAGACTCCCGAAATATCCTCCCGGTTCGCAACCTCCAATGTGGTATCCACCAACGGATGTCCGAAGTGGATAGCCTAGCCATCATCGCCTCCCAGCCTACCCTGCCGTTCCGCCGCCAGGCGCACCTCTCCGAGAAATCACCCAAGGGCACCGAGTCGGCAAAGCCCTGCAAAGCCCCCGAGCCTCTCCCCGCAGCCTACAAAGTCAACATAGCCTGACTCCTGACCCATGAAATGGTCTCCCGAGCCATCCTCAATCCCATGAAATGTCTCTCCCAAAACCAATGGGACAATATCCTTCCCACTCATAGCCTCTCGACCATGTCCAAGAGACCACTATGACAGATCCCCACTGACTCAAGAAAGTGAACAAAACAGAATACGCAGAGAATGAAAGCATCCATAGCCACCGTGGTCGCAGCCATATCCGGGAGACCCAAACCCGCCCGGATATCGAAGGTCAATCCTATCCGGGCTACCATCATCCTCTCAGCCTCTCCCAAAGGAATCTTAAAAGATGCAAGCTTTACCGTCACCGGCACGTCTCCGATCGCCGGAATAGATATAGCCTCGCCCTCGGGACCCCCAATCAAGGCTCAAGTCTTCGTGCGTTGGGACAATTTCGTTGTAAGAAAAGCAAGAACATGTCTCCTGACGTCCTGTAACTTTGCTGCGGCCCTCAACAGTCCCAATCGGGCGGGAGATCCTCAAATGCCATAAAGACTTGATCTTGAAGGAAGAATCAAGGCCCCTTGTGATTTTGGAAGTTATGTCTCGCCCAAGATTGAAGACCGGATAGAAAATGGTCTCGCTTCCCCTTTGCAATCCGACGGGCTTCTCCATCGCAAAGTGTTCAAAGATGGTGCTTTTCGGTCCAAAATATGCTCGGGGAACAATTGGGACAAGTCTAGAGTGAAAATGAAATGAAATGGCCAAGCCTTGCTTTTATTCGTAAAATAACCAAATGACAGAATCAAGTTAGCCGCACGGCTTCATTTTCCTCAAGGCCATGCCGCACGGCTACATTAGCCCTCTCGCAGAAAATTCTGCAAAGAACCAAAGTTGCTGCCCAAGGAGTTTTCACCCCACTTTCTCAACCAAAACCCGTACAAAAACATATCCGTAAGCCATTCAAGCATTTATATACCATTATAAATCATTTTGGCCCGCCAAATTTCACCCCAATTCCAAGCAAAAAAGTCGCCCCAAGGCTCGATAATATGCAAATTGAGAAAGCATAAATTAGAAAAGTAAATAAAATGTAAATACAATGTTTTCGCCCATCGGCGCCCAAATAAAGCAAAAAATAAACAAAGTGTGCATAAAAATTGTTCATTGTTTGTTTTCGTTCCAAATCTATTCTAGAGACCTCCTAGGCCTCCGATTCTTCTTCCTCCTCATCGCTACTCAACTCATAGATGCTAGCCTCCCTCATCAAGTCCTCCCGGTCGCTCACGTCGACAAATGGACATTATCGTGCCCGTACTCGCCCACCGCCTGCATGTCGGGCTGGGTCCCCGCCCCGAGGCATGGCACCGGAAGAGTACTCCGAGGCCGATGAGGTAGACGCTGTGCCCCGACGTGCCGTCTCTGCGCCTGTGCTCCCGCGCATCCGCCGCCGCCTTCGAAGCGCAGCGCCTTCCTCGTAAGAGATCGGCACATGTCCTTCCAAATGATTCCGCCCGACCACCTATCGTAAGTGCGAGCCGGAACCCGAGAAAAGAAGAGAAAATCCCGTAAAATCTCGTAAAATTGCAAAAAGCGTAAAATCGAAAGCCGAAAAGGGAAAGACCCTAAATGTACACTTACGGTCTTTGTCGGCGCGGCAAGGTGTACCGGGGCTCCCTAGCATCGGGGACAGTATCCTCATCCTCCTCGGCACTCCATGGACCACGTAGGACAAATGCGCAGAGGGATCGGCGGGTCAAGAGGGCTCATCCTCCCCATATCCCCGAATGACCGCTAGCTTCACTAGCTTTTGTGGCGTCCTCAAGCGCCGCTCCACAAACACAACAGTAGGGGGTGTCCATGTCAGTGCTCCTCCGCAGCCCACGCCTCGCTCGGTACCTCACTATCTCATCCTCCGGCCAATCCCCGGGCCGCAAAGATCCGTGGCCGGAGGATCGTGAGGAGTAATGGCGTCCAATGGAGGGACATGGCCACGCCGCTCGAGAAACGGTCCCCCAAGTAAATGACATCACATGTCGCCCAGTGAGCCACCTCCTCGCCTCGTCACCTCGATGGCATCTCCCAAAGAAAATCTCCTGATACCGCCCTGTGGGTAGAAGTCCACTCCTTCATGCCCATCTCTCGTTGATGACCGGCCTCACCATTTTGTAATCGAAGGTAATCCGGGTCTTCCCCGTGAATTTATCTCTCGCATCTCCCTCCAAATAACCATAGCAGGAAGATGGTGACATCACTCTGCCGGTTCCAAGGGAAGAACCCGATCACCTCACAAACCAGCCCGCATGTTCAAAACATCAAAAGGTCATTCTCTCTCATAAAAGTCTCAAGACAGAAAAGAGAAAAGAGAAAAGAAAGGAGACTACCTCAAGGGCAAATGAGAAGCGCCCATGGAAGCAGCTTTGTTCCGACCGTACATGTCCAACGAGAAGTACAACTCCGCCAATCCGGCCTCTCCCAAGAGACCGTCCCTATCCCATCCACATCCTCCAAAGAGTCGAGGAGGCAAGTCATGCGGCGCGTCCCGTAATTGGCGAAGATAGTGACCGGATAGCATCAACCATATGAATGCTCTAGCTACCATTGGCAAGGCCACATCATTAGCAAGAAAGCTCGCATGCAAGTCCTGGATCGCCACCTCGACATTCCTCGTCTCCATCCCCAAACTGGGAATCAACCAAACCCTACCAAAGCCCGGAACTCCTCGGCCGTAATGTGGTCTCTCCAAGTCACGGGCCTCCCGTGAACTCCGTAGACCGAATAGCCGTGAAATCGGCAGAGTCACCTGCCGCCTCTCCCTCACTGTGTGAAAGCTATGGGTACTATCCCACCAACTCGTAAAGGGCCCGGACCAAGCCCTTGCTCTTAGAGGTGATGTGAACACCCCCGCCGATGGCCTCTACAAACGCATCCAGGCCGGTAGCCCTCACCAAATTCTTGGGGTTCACCCCATTCTTCTCAAAATCCGGCATCCTCTGCCAAAGCTTAACCGCTATCTCCGATGGTCCTCTAGACTTGTTCTCCTGTAGACAAGCACAACAAAGAAGTGTGTCAATCATTCATCATTTTCAAAAAACATGCATATATTCACAAAAAATGCACATGTTTTCAAAAGAAAAGCATTCATACAAGTCTTTTTAGCATCTTTTGCATCAAAAACGTGACTTTCATCATTTGAAACACGTCATTTTAAGCACATTGTTTTCCTAAAGCACAAAATCGCAATTTTCACGATTCTTTGCACATAAGCATTATTTTTTCAAATAAAATGGCATGCATGAATCATTTTCATCTTCCAAAATCATGTTTTCTCATTGAAAATCAGAATTTTGACCTAGTTCTAGCACAAGGCAAGAACTCCGTCTCATATTTTGAAAATTCTCATTCTTACTTCATTTTGCGAGAAAAAAGTGAGTCATTCTCATAATTTTCATCAAATAAGTTGCACATGCATATTCTTAGCCTCATAGGTTGTTCATGCATCTCAAAATCATTCAAAAATCCTAGAAAAATCCTAGGAAAATCCTAAAATTCGGGTCAAGCCCTAAATCATTCAAAATTCAAGCAAAGTCATCGGATTTGAGCAAAATGAGAATGCTTACCCCAACCGATCGCGGGTTCGTTGATTTATGCTCCCTTCCCTGTAAAGCTCCGATGGAGGCGTAAGGAAGTCATACTTCCTCTCCGTCCGAACGAGCTCCTTTCTCCTCCTTCTCGCAGCTGCGGAGATGTTCCTTCTTGCTTGCCTCGGTATGAGATTGCCCTCCGGATCCATTCCAATCGATAGAAGCAAAGGGAATTGAAGAATTTTGAAGAAATTCTCTCCTTTCTCTCGCTCTTCCTCAGCTTGGGCGGCAATAATGCCCAATGCCCGTTCAAACCTCGTTTTAAATAATCTGAAAAACAGTCTCTAGCCGTACGGCTCCTTTTTCTACATCTCATGCCGGCGGCTTCATTCGCTCCGAGCGTAAATTACAATCCCGCCCCCGGACCTTCCACTTGGGCATGCAATTTCCGTTATCTTTTAACCAAGATAACATCTTTTCGTAAAATATCCCTTATCTATGAAGCAATCAAGCTTTATTCCCAGTCGCCTCCGTTAATTCCGTTATAACGGGATAACACTAGGTGACAACCTCCGAATTGTTAGAACTCTAAACTTGTGCTACCTCTATCCGCGAATAGTGACGTACGCCCAAGTCATTCCAACTTGTGCTACCTCTATCCGCGAATAGTGACGTATGCCCAAGTCATTCCAACTGGTGCTACCTCTATCCGTGAATAGTGACGTATGCCCAAGTCATTTCAACTTGTGCTACCTCTATCCGCGAATAGTGACGTATGCCCAAGTCATTCCAACTGGTGCTACCTCTATCCGTGAATAGTGACGTATGCCCAAGTCATTCCAACTTGTGCTACCTCTATCCGCGAATAGTGACGTATGCCCAAGTCATTCCAACTTGTGCTACCTCTATCCGCGAATAGTGACGTATGCCCAAGTCATTCCAACTTGTGCTACCTCTATCCGCGAATAGTGACGTATGCCCAAGTCATTCCAACTGGTGCTACCTCTATCCGCGAATAGTGACGTATGCCCAAGTCATTCCAACTTGTGCTACCTCTATCCGCGAATAGTGACGTATGCCCAAGTCATTCCAACTTGTGCTACCTCTATCCGCGAATAGTGACGTATGCCCAAGTCATTTCAACTTGTGCTACCTCTATCCGCGAATAGTGACGTACGCTCAAGTTTCCCAACTTAAATTACCTCTATCTCCGTCATAAAGAAATAGCGCCATAAGCTCTAGTTTCTTCAGGTGACAGCCTCCGAATTGTCAAAATCTCAAGGATCCTAGACATCGTTCCTAACTATCTAGTGATGCTTGAACTACGATCAAGGCTTGATTCCTCCGGGATACGTAGGTAGCCTTTTATAAAAGGTTCAGCCATTCGACCACTTTGGTCACCCTGTTTCTTTGTCACTCCTCGCTGATAAAGCGGCCCTCATAGAGGTTCGTATATCCGACCACCTCGGTCACTTCTAGCATATCTCCAAAGTAGGATCAATTGCTTGACCTCCTAGGTCATTTTCTCTTCTATTTCCCAGAAGAGATCGCTTTCTCTTCTTCCTCCCCCAGCGGATCCTAATTCCGAACTACGATCTGGCTTGATTCCTCCGGGATACGTAGGTAGCCTACTTTAGGTTCAGCCAATTTGTCACATATGACACCCCATTCCCAATGGATCTTTTCCGAACTACGGCCCGGCTTGATTCCTCCGGATACGTAGGTAGCCTTCCAAAAGGTTCACCACTCGACCACTTTCGTCACCCAATCTATCTCGGCATTCGCCGATCGGATCCTTTTCTATCGACAACCCCACTCGCCTTGCAAGTGACGTTGCCGAGGGCTTCGTAAGTACCCAAATCTCGCTCATTCCTTCCTGCTAATTTTCCCGACATTTTCGGTAAGTTTTCCGGTAATTCCCCAGACCTTCCCAGCGTTCCGGGAGCATTCCGGAACTGTTTTTAATTAAATTAGGGCTGAAGGGAATCCTTCCTAATTAAGAAACACGTTTTTCTTAATTAGGAAGAGCCTTCTAGAATAATGCCACCTTGCATGGTTCTAGAATGCTGAGTCATTCAGGATAAGACCGCACGGCCTCATTTGCAAAGGACCTGCAGCCGCACGGCTTCATTAGCCTTATCCAGATTACCTATAAATAGAGGCCTCCTCTACCCATTTCAAGGGGGGAACAAGACACAATAGAGATACAATACACTCACAAACACAATCAGACGTGAAGAACACCCTTGAAGGCTCAAGAAGGCGAAGAAGAAGCTCAAGAAGCCATCTCCCTCCTCCTTGAAGACCCAAGACGAACCTCTCCTCCTAGCTCCGTCCGAAGAAGCGAAGGAAACGATTGGTAACCTCGCACGCCCTAACCTTGCATTTTAATTGATATACTTGCTCATTGCATTCATATATCTTGCTTGGGACTTGGCATTTATTCATAAAGATCATTTCTTTATCATTCCCCTTCCCCTTTGCATGCATTAAGACCTCATTTGTCATAAAAATGTAGTCTTTTTCATAAAGGTGCATCCTTTGCACCTAAAACCCCTATTTTCCAATAAAAATGTTATCTTTACGCATCATTTGCATATAAAGATCAAATCTTTTTCAATAAAAATGCATCCTTTGCATCAAAACCCCTTTTTCAATGCATCATTTGCATAAAAATCCTATCTTTACGCATCACTTGCATAAAGATCATTTCTTTCAATCAAAAAGCATCATTTGCTAAAACCAAAAATGTCATCTTTTCATTAAAGAGTCATTTTTCATCATGCATTTCCCCTTTCCCCAACCTTGGAACGGACCGGTGTAAAAGTTCTCATCTTTGCATCGTTCCTTCCATTAAAGGTTCATGATTTCTTTAGGAAAAGGATAACCTTGAACCCTATATCTCCGATTATCGCTTAAGAATGAGTATGAAGCCTCTATACGAGCTCGACCGTCTTAAAGCGTAGGATTGATGGGCTAAGGACATTCCTTCCTAAAGAACCTCATCTTTGACCAAAAGAGAGTCATTCTCTCGATCACGCAAGTCCCGAGGGTCCCGAGGTTAAAATGCGATGATCACAAGTCACAAGATGAGGACGGGATCATAATCCCAAATACATAAATTCCAAGGAATCCCGAGCGACAACCAACAAATGGTTTGTACGTCCGGAAGACAACTTGGGACATTTCCCCCTTTTACTCTCAAACACATGCACACAAAGAAAGCACGCAAGCAAGCACGATTAATGAAATCTTGGGAGACTTGCTCCGGCAAGGCACTTTTGGTGAACGCCAAACGTTCTTCCCAAGGGGTAACTTAACCTCCGAACCCATAAAACAACCTTTTTTTCAAAGTTTTGAGGTAATCAAAATGGCGTGGCGACTCCGTTTTTCAAATAACTCGGATGTCTTCAAACTCGCGTGAATCCAACACAAAAATTTGGGGCACCACATTCACAGTTGGTCAGCCCCCCTCCTGACAATTACCTGCCCATACTCCAATTCTGGATACTCCCTAGCCAGGCTGTTGATCTTGGTCAAAGGAGTCACATCACTTAGCTCAGCAACACGAGCCTGGATCAACTCGTCGTATGAAATATGGACGGGAGAGAGCTGGGGACTCCTGACTTCAGCCTCCACTGGTACACCAGCATCGACCTGATCAACAGTCGAGCTCACAGTGGTATTCCCTATCCTTATCCTCTTGCTGAGAGGGGCGTCATCATCAGGATCTACTTCCTCCTCATCCACATCAATTACAGGCGACTTGGCCTTAGAAGCGACTTTGGTTTTGCTTTTGGTTTTAGTCCTAGCCTGAGCCCGAGTTCTGGTTCGGACGACCTCCCTCTATGGCTCCATACCAGCTACGTTGGCCTCTTCAGAACCTTGGGCATCTCCTCCCTCAACATGCTCTCCCTTTGGGGCCACATCCAGCTCCTCCAAATTGTCCTCCAATGGAATAGAATTGACAGGATCCACGTCCACTGTCTTCAAAATCTCTTGGCGCTGGATACCCTCCCTCTCTCGGTGTTCCCTGGCATTGGCTGCACCACAGCTCCTCTTGCTTTTCCTGACGTCAATGGCTCGGTCCATGTTCGCCTCTTGTTCTGGAGTCAACACTGTCCCAAAATAAAAGTGAGTTAAGAGTCAGGTCGACATGAGAAAAGTCTACATACGAGCAAAATGTTCTATGTACTAATTGAGCATATACGAGTAACTAAATCGATGAACAGGCCAGATACATAAGAGCTAAGAGGCAAACTTATGAATAATCAATCTACACGCAAGAACATATGCAAGTTAATGAGTTCTACACACGAACAGACATTTCTGTGTACGAGCACAACACTAGCATGTCAACAACCATTGGGCGGATCAAAGGACAGTGAATGGTCAAGATTCTTACCCCCACAGTGCTCTACCCGCTCCTTACAATATTTGGCAGTCTTCTTACAAAAATGGCACTCTTTCCCAAATCTGAATCGAGCTCCTTCATGGGTGACCCAATCTGGATATCTTTGACATCTGACTACTGGAACCATGGGCACGACATCTCCCTCACTGACCATCAATCTAGCTCGGATGTAGTTATTCTTGTTGGATCCCAAGGCATCCCAACTGATAGCTCCCTTTTTGGCAAACTCCACCAACTTCTTGCGCAAATCATTATGCCAGTATGGACACCAGTAGTTATCCTCATCTACACCAGTTGTATCAGCACTGGGCAAAGGAAATTCCCATCCTCTTCTACTTTCCACCACCACTACGTAGGAGTTCCAACCACTAGCCTTACCAGGGAGATTGATAAATAGTTTGGGAGACTTTGGCTTAGAGGGGGTACTTATCCCATTGTCTTTATCAAACTTAATACTAAAGAACTCCTTGAACACTTTCATACAAGGCTCATACCCTAAGAATCTACAAACCATAATGAAGCAAACCAGTACCCTGCAGGTGTTGGCTCCTAGCTGAAGTGGCAGTGCGTCGGTGCATTCTAAAAACTCATTTATGAAAGGGTCTAGGGGTAATCTCAAACCAGCTTCAAATTGGCCATAGTAGAAGGCCACCTTGGTAGAATCCTCCTCGTAGGTGTCCCCAAATTGGTTAAAGAAATCCCCCCCCTGCTATACAAAGTGACACTAAATTCCTTCCTATCAACCTCACAAAAGTCATGTATCATGCTCAAGCGAGATGGAAAATTCTGCTTCCCCCTAACTGGCCTTGGGGGAACATAACCCCTTTCATTCCTGCCCGGCACCACGGTGGTCTCAAAGGCATCAACAATGCGTGGGCTTGATGAGGTCGATGCGTGGGCTTCTCCTTGAGTCTCCATATCTGTACAAGAAGAAGGGGAAACAGGGGAATCAGTTCTACATGAAGTCTCAGGAGTCCTAATAGACACACTAGGGGGTGACCTAGATTCCCCTGGGAATCCAATTCTGTTTCTAAGGAAGGAAGGTTTATGGGGGCCCTGAACATAGAATACGGCAATATGGTCGAGAAGCTCATGAAAGAGGTGAAAGGGCTCAACCCTTGGGTCATTCGTTCCTAAGATACCTAAGCTCTCTCCCACAGGCAAGTTCAATTCAGTAAAGTGCAAGCCCCAACGGGTCAAAATCGAAGTGCATTCCTCAATGGTTATCTCCCTCCACTCTCCGTTCAAATGTTTATAAACCCTACGGTTGACATTACAGTACCCATACCAAGCCCCAGGTTCAGTGCTAAAGGTCCTAGCCATGGTGGAATTGGAAAATTACGGAAATAAAACCCTAATACTGAGAGGCAAGAAGGATACCTTAAAAGTAGCTCGAGTGAAGAAAGATTACAGACGGAGATGAAAGCTTTGATTTATCCGATTGCCTTCTTCGCTATTTTTGCCGGAATTCAAGGAACCAGAGACAGCAAAAGTTGTAAATGGAGAAGGATATTTGAATTTATATCTTCCTGAATTGGAAAGGACAAAGGGAAATTCAAATTTAATTTCCTAATTAATTGGGAAAACAGTTTCCAAGACGGATTATCAAACGTCTAATTGTAATCATTACGAAAAGCGGCGCCCCTTCATCTCTGGCCGTGATTCGCCGACGTCCAGGATTGTGCCACGTCACCTTGGGTCGACTGTATCTCAGAACGAGTAGAGACCTTCGAGTAACAGCAATTGCCATCAAAAAAATTTCTTAACTTCCTAGTCGACAAAGTCAACTCGAAAGTTGGGGGCCACTGAACATACCAAAAGTAGCGAGTTGGTCCAAGCGAGTAAGGCCCAATCTTCAAGGACTTATTACCTAAACATGTCCTGTGGGCTAGGCCCAATCAATACATGGCCCAAGATCCATCTCATGTATCAGTCGACTAAGTTCATTGTCCGACCTATCAGGTCCCGACCTAACTTAGTCCGACCTGAAGATCCGAGTTCTAATACGGGTACGATCCATGCTCTACCCGTCAGTCAAGTCGACCATTCCTCAAATGGCGACCTCGACCTAATCAACAAGTGTCGACCTAACTAATGTGGGCGCACGTGGATTAAATCTTTCCATAACTGCCTTCCTACAAATCAGGGACTGTTATAGGCACGTTCCCCTTACTCATAACTGTCGCTAAAATCTCGGAGCTCATGCAGCACCACCAAAAATACAATGGTCAACACCTATAAATACATCATCACTACCAACGGTGCAAAGGTAACTGCAATTTTGCTATTTGAATATACTCTGTTCAATACATTTTGCTCTCCCATCATCCAATACTTACTCTCACGCCCGAGGGTCTAAGCCGGAGACACATCCGGCTAGTCGTGGGTTCTGATTTTAGGTCAAGGAGCCAGGTGATCAGTCCTGCCACGTGGAGGAAGACTGATAAGCACATTTCCTGCGGCATCAGTACCTAAGGTTGAGATTTCGCTTTGCATGATTGTAGATTCGTGCGCGTGGAGCATTTTTGGAAGTACTAAGCAACGCTAAGGTAAGGGATTATTCATCTTTAAGTTAATTGTTTTCCGCTCCGTTTCATTGTTTAGGCTTTCGCATATTTCTTGGCGATGTACGTTCCTTTGATACGTAAAAGCTGACCTTGTGTCAGTATTTGTTTTGACTCCCTCGGTTACCGTTATTTGCTAATCTTTTGTTATTCGTTTGCTATATCATCCTTTTGGTTTCGTAAATACAGAATTTTGTTGTTATTGTGATAGTTCGTATTCTGTATAAAAATGAGTTTTGATATGATATGATTTTTGTTCCATCAATGATCGCTAAGTTAGACAACCTGCTTTGTCGGGGTATATTTGATATTTGGCCTTCGGGCAAACTTAGTTCACCGCTTCAATGTAGTAGTGGTGGAGTGTTTCGGATACACTGTTTAGGACTCTGCGGAGTCAACCTTTGTGCTCCTATTGGGCTTTTGTTCCCTTATGGGATTTTGGTTTGATAAGGTCAGTGGACCACTTATGTGATCATGATGTCTGTGAATGATTTGATTATCTACAGCTGGTATGGGACAGTTGTAGATAACTAGATCATTCGAGTCAACTTTGTTCAGCTTATCAGTCCTTTGAAATTCCTAATAATCTGTGAGTGGTTTAGTTAGTTAAAGCTGGTATGGGACAGATTTAAATAATTAAATCATTCGAGTCAATTTGAATCGATTTCGTCATCATTTGAAACTCCAAAATATTTGTCAACTCAGTGTGTGAAACCGTTGATATTTTGAAAGACTTTTGGTTTGAGATTTGGTAAATAACTGTTTCGCATTTGTGTTCTGTTATGTCTTCGAGTGTTATTTGAAACTTGTATCGTTTGATATTCTTTCAGGTCAACTCCTCCTTAGTAACCGGAGGGGTTGTATATGAACTTACTGGGCATTGTTCGCTCACCCTTTCATACTCTTTTTCTTCCAGATTTCATATAGGAAGAATGTGAAACGATTCGGAAGCACTTCATAAGGAGTTCAAGGATCCTTCTAGTTTACTCATTTTTAGACTCTTTAGTTAGTTATTTCAGTTATTTGAAAGTTGTAAGACTTTAAAGATTGTGTTGAGCTAGTGGATTGTACTAGCCGTTGAAATTATTACCGTTGTCCGCATTTAAATTATTTCAAATTGTGGTTAGTGTTTGAATTATGGTTTTAGTAGCCGTTGGAGGTTATTTTATTATAAATTAAGTATTATTATTGTTGTGAAAATTCGGGATCGTTACAGTTGGTATCAGAGCTTTGGCTTTAGATCTTTGGGAGTTTAGAATGGGTAAGGATAAGTTTGATTTTGGCTTTAGATCTTTGGGAGTTTAGAATGTGTAAGGATAAGTTTGATTTTGGCTTTAGATCTTCGGGAGTTTAGAATGTGTGAGGATAAGTTTGATTTGAGCCTTAGGTTTGACCTCAGTGTCATTCTTGGAGTATTTAGTTTAGATTGATATGATAAGATTAGTTGCTTCATCGGATTATTAAAGTTTAGAGGACTAAACTTCTTTTAAGGGGGTAAGAATGTAATAACCCAAAAAAATTTCGAGGTTTAATTGGTAAGTTGTTAAATTTTCAATTAGGCTTTTAGAGAGACTAATAATTATATTGAAGTCCTAGAAATTATATTATGTGGATTAAATTATTTAGATGAGTTGGGCTTGGTATTAGGCTTAGGTTTATTAGAACCCTTTTAAAAATACTCATTTTTAAAGAATTGTTTTAGTAATTAAATTGTTTTTTTTAAATTAAATTATTTGAATTACCTTTTTAATAAAATGATTGGAAGTAATGGGCTTGAGTTATTATTGGACTAGAATTTTGTGGACTTGTTTTATTGGGCTTGGGCTACCTAATTAGCCTAGGATTTAGAAACCTAATAATATAAATACATATTTTCTAAATACCTAGGGTTACCTAATTATTTTGATAATCCAAAGAAATAAAGAGAGAAGGAGTCGGCACATGCATAGAGGAGAGAGAACTGTGAGACGGTGAGAGGGGAAAGGGTCAGCCGTGTGGAGAAGGTTTCAAAAAAAAAAAAAACAAAACCAAGTAAGTAATCCGCTTCGTCTAATAATTATTGTTCTTAAATTCAAAGCCTAGAAAATCCTAGAAACTCTTGAGATTAGATTGGGGTTTTTATTATGAATATTGTTGATTAATTAAGAATTAATTTAAGGACATTATATTGATCGGATCATTGATTAATTGAAAACCTAATATTGATTAAGGTTGAAAAGCATGTTAAGTAATTTAGGTTGGACTTAATATGCATGCTAGGGTTTAAATTAGGATTAGTGTGTGTTGTGTTAATATTTTTGATGTTAAAACTTGTTTACAAAATTGTTTTGGGTAAATATTTTAGTATCAAAAAGGTTAAATTTTGAGTAAAAGTGTTTTTGGTTAGAAATCTAACCAAGATTTAAAAGCTGAAAATCAGTTTCCAAAACCCTAGTGACCAAACTGAAAATCTGGAAATTAGGGGTTGTTTTGTAAATCCTGAAAGTCAGGGGACTGTTTTGTAATTTCTAAAAATTGAGGGACTGTTCTGTAATTTTTAAAAGTCAAGAGACTGTTCTGTAATTTCTGAAAATCAAGGGGCTGTTTTGAAAAATCTAAAAGCTGAGGGGCTGTTTTGCAAAATGCAGAAAACTTAAAGGGATCTTTTTTTAGAGTAATGAAAAGTCAAAAGACCTTTAGAAAATTATTTAAAAAAGGGAATAAAAATGTTAGAAACCTAAGGGTAGTTGGGTAAACCGTAGGGATGTTTTGGTGACATTATTAGAATATTAGTTAACCATAAAAAGGAGTTAAGTAGAATAACTCATAGGTTAACCAAGTGGATTAAAAGGATTAAAGGTACTAAGTAGATAAAAGTTAATTGTACCTAAGGTTGAGATTTCGCTTTGCATGATTGTAGATTCGTGCGCGTGGAGCATTTTTGGAAGTACTAAGCAACGCTAAGGTAAGGGATTATACATCTTTAAGTTAATTGTTTTCCGCTCCGTTTCATTGTTTAGGCTTCCGCATATTTCTTGGCGATGTACGTTCCTTTGATACGTCAAAGTTGACCTTGTGTCAGTATTTGTTTTGACTCCCTCGGTTATCGTTATTTGCTAATCTTTTGTTATTCGTTTGCTATATCATCCTTTTGGTTTCGTAAATACAGAATTTTGTTGTTACTGTGATAGTTCGTATTCTGTATAAAAAATGAGTTTTGATATGATATGATTTTTGTTCCATCAATGATCGCTAAGTTAGACAACCTGCTTCAGCGGGGTATATTTGATATTTGGCCTTCGGGCAAACTTAGTTCACCGCTTCAATGTAGTAGTGGTGGAGTGTTCCGGATACACTGTTTAGGACTCTGCGGAGTCAACCTTTGTGCTCCTTGTGGGCTTTTGTTCCCTTATGGGATTTTGATTTGATAAGGTCAGTGGACCACTTATGTGATCATGATGTCTGTGAATGATTTGATTATCTACAGCTGGTATGGGACAGTTGTAGATAACTAGATCATTCGAGTCAACTTTGTTCAGCTTATCAGTCCTTTGAAATTCCTAATAATCTGTGAGTGATTTAGTTAGTTAAAGCTGGTATGGGACAGTTTTAAATAAGTAAATCATTCGAGTCAATTTGAATCGATCTCGTCATCATTTGAAACTCCAAAATATTTGTCAACTCAGTTTGTGAAACCATTGAGATTTTGAAAGACATTTGGTTTGAGATTTGGTAAATAACTATTTCGCATTTGTGTTCTGTTATGTCTTCGATTGTTATTTGAAACTTGTATCGTTTGATATTCTTTCAGGTCAACTCCTCCTTAGTAACCGGAGGGGTTGTATATGAACTTACTGGGCATTGTTCGCTCACCCTTTCATACTCTTTTTCTTCCAGATTTCATATAGGAAGAATGTGAAACGGTTCGAAAGCACTTCATAAGGAGTTCAAGGATCCTTCTAGTTTACTCATTTTTAGACTCTTTAGTTAGTTATTTCAGTTATTTGAAAGTTGTAAGACTTTAAAGATTGTGTTGAGCTAGTGGATTGTACTAGCCGTTGAAATTATTACCGTTGTCCGCATTTAAGTTATTTCAAATTGTGGTTAGTGTTTGAATTATGGTTTTAGTAGCCGTTGGAGGTTATTTTATTATAAATTAAGTATTATTATTGTTGTGAAAATTCGGGGTCGTTACACTTTCATATACTACTGATACAATGATTGAATGTAAGCATTTCTTTCGGAATCGTTCTTTGAATTTTCAGCCAATTTCTCCGCATTTTCAGCTATAGCTTCTTTCAGCCTTTTCAGCTCTTGAGTAGACTATTGGAATGCTACTTGTTCAGCAAAATCCATTGAAGACACATGACCAGACAGTTTACTTCATTTTTGATCGGGCCTTCTAACAAGCCTACACTTTTGTACACCTCCAACAACCTCTTCATATATCTTCAAGTCAGGATCCTGAACCCCATTCATAGGTGTAGTAGACTCTAACCCATTTGCTTCATGTAATTTATTTGCATAAGTTTCCTGGAAAATGAAAAAATAATTGAATTACCAAAATATAGATTATAGTGTAAAAGAGAATAGGTAGAATCTAGCAGATCATAAGAATTTGGCATTTAAAAACTACCAAGCAGACACATAAAATTATTTTAAGTGAGGCCCCAGAATGCAATAAAAAACAACTGGAATTGAGGGATCTAACTAGGTCTGAGATCTAAAACTAGTGACAGTTACCTTCTAATGAGTCACCTGTGGGACGGACTTTCAGAAACCTCAAAAACTCTTATGCCATGAGAAAGGATGAAACAAAATTATGCACAGAACCAGAAATGACCATAATTCTCAGGTGATTCTTCATTCTAACAAACAAAAAATTATCCAGTCTAAAAACAGGGAAACAGAAACACATACATGGCATTTCATGTCTTCTAACTTCCTGGTTATTAATCAGAAGGCATAACCACCGCTCGCTGATGACTTTCATTGCTAAAGTAACACCAGGGTTTGTTAGGAATTTCATATAATTCTATAACATGAAAACATTAATGTTCCCAAATAACTCGACCCCTTTCCTCCTCCTCAGGTGATTCAAACCTAAAATATCTCTGATAAACAAAATAAAAAGTTTATGTAAAATGATTACTTTGGATAAATGCACAAACCAGAGGCAGAATATAAAAAATTCTTGGAATTGTAAAGGCATTACCAGATATTCTCCCCAAAGAAGATCCAAATGACCCTTCCACATGCTCCATTTAGTTCTACAATGGGAGAAGTGATTTCTTAAAAGTGAGCCAATCTTTGTACGTGCTTGAATGGGCGACAACCTAAATGGTGAAATGATTATAATATTGATATAATATAAAATGACATGAACCATGAGACATAGAAAGATGCTGTCAGAGCATGAAGATTAAATACATAAATTTGTAGAACTAATTAATATCATACGTGCGTGTAAGAACAACGACTAGTATCTTCGTTTGTCCTGCTGTTGATGCATCTACGGTAAACAAAATGGCCAGTTGCAGGACAAGCCCATTGAAAACAAAGCATGCTCCACCTCCAGGTTCAGGTATCAGTACTCTAGCGTCAAAGTCAATCCCATCGTTTTTCTTCAATTGCTTCATACTGATAACTGAATCCACTAGGCCTGTTTATGCTGTCAAATTAAGTATCTTTGCAACTTGACGAACTTATTTGGCAGATCCAACCAGAAATAGTTATAAAACTGAGCACCTAATTCAAACTTATCCATTTTAAGCAAATTAAATTTTAACAAGGTAAATATTAGCGCTGAGTAACATATGGATGAAGGTTAGCTTTCTGGTATAAGATTAATAGATTTGGCTGATAAGAAATTCAGGGTATTCCTTGGTATTTTTCATGTACAATTCAGGTGGTTAGGTGCATTTCTGTGCACAATCTCGAGGTCTGTTGATGCCTCAAGTTCCTGTAATTTTTCATTTTAGAATGTAATAAAACAGCAATTCGTTGTCGATAACGAGCTACAAATTTCATCTTTATAGTCACTAATGAACTCAAGAATTCACAATAACAGATCATAGCAAGTCCCCAAGTAAATCAACAACTTCTGAAAATAAGCTTGTTCTTGCACAAATAATTGCCTATTTAAGCAGATAACACGATTAAGAAGCTACGAGCTCCTGACTCCATTACATTCTTCCCAACGAGGATTAAGTTTTTATTTTCACATGTATATTAAGGACAATAATTATCCTTGAAAATCAAGGTAGTTGTGCCAATTTAGTCTAGAACTAACTCTAAATTGGCATCAAAATGAAAACCAATAAGAAACAATTGCTTAGGGATGGAAGACATACTTAACATGGTCACAAGTTTTTGCCTTTCCTGTATATATTGACTTCAAGAGCATTCACTAATCGTTATAAATAGAAAAATTACCACAAGCCATTATATTGTTCAGATTTCTTGACCGGCTATTACACGTAGGCTCCCTACCACCACTTGGACTTGAACCACGAACACATCTTCCTAGTCCCATTCCTATAAATAACAATGACCAATAATAAATTTATTACTTTTTTTAAACACTAACCTATTTATAAATAAAACTAAGTCATAGTAGGTAATAATAATATATCAAATTAACATATACCAGACATGTTATGGCTCGAGGATCCCCTACCACGTGATTGCATTCCACCTTTACCTCTTACAACCATACCTAGGAAAGAAAAAAAAAGTAGTCCAGTAATAAATCAAACTAAGAAATAATTATCAATGGCCAAATAATGAAGAATATTAACATATAAAAAAACAAGAAAATTATAGCCATCATAAAATAACAAAAAAATCAAACTATAAAAAAAAAAATTGTAGATGGATTAACAATTATAACATACTAGTCATTTTCACTATCATCATCGGTTGTATCATTGTTGTCAATATGAAAATCATCTCTATCGCTAGGGATATCCTCCCCCTCCCCCTCCTCCTCCTCCTCCTCCTCCTCGTCATCATCATCATCATCATCATCATCGTCATCATCATCGTCGTCATTGTCATCCTCATCATTTTCAAGGGAATCATCGTCATCATCAAAAACACCATCATTGTCATTAATGAGTTATACTTCGAATCCAGGATGAGTGTTATCATGGAGTGTAATATTATCGCCCTCATTATCTAAGTTACATACATTTCCACCAAGGATCGCAATCTCTTGATATATGTTTGTATCTTCATCTTCCTCAATTTCCACAACATCATAAGTGTTCCTTGCTTTAGTTGAAATAACTGTTGACCAATCATCAGTTTTTTTTTTTTTACACAGAACTTGCGTAGAACAATTGTAGAGCTTGAGATGCAATCACAAATGGCTCATATGACCTTAGTCTTGATTTTATATTCACCTTGGTAAAGCTATATCTATCTACTTCAACCCCTTTTTTTGTATCATACCATTCACATTGAGTTGCTTTTCTTTGCTATAGTTTCTTCGTATGGAAGCGAAATCCATTGACATTAAAGCCATTATAACTACGCACATTTCTATGAGGGCCCTCTACTAAAATCCTCAAATGTATGTCATTGTCATTGTGAAACTTCTATTGAAACCATTCAACTAATGTTGAGTGGTGTTCTTGATCTACTTCTATGACATATTGGGATGCAGCTCTTTCACTAAAGCCCTATGCTCACTGGAAATGAAATAGAAGAACAACTGATATATTAGAATGCAAACTAGAGTAATGGATTGTATATACAAAAGTGTTAAAAAATCTACTTACTTTATCTTATCATAAGCCACCTCATAATCAAAATTCAACAATACATACAAGGCTATAGCATTGAGCTCCTCACATGACAACCAACGACATTTTCCTTTACCCAAAGGACGACCACTTGGGGCAAAAACTGGTATTTTTCCTTCAAAATCTGGTTCACCTTGATCATCATTTTGATTAGGTCTATTGAACTTGGTCTAAATATTAGAGTCAAAATAATGTGAACAAAATTTTACTATTTCCTCAGTTTAGTATGCTTCAGCAATTGAGCCTTCGGGGCAAGCTTTATTGCGTACCTTCTTTTTAAGGTATTGCATGCACCTTTATATATATATATATATATATATATATAAAATACATGTATTAAGCAAAATATTACTTGAATTGGTTTAATCTTTTGAAAAAAATGAAAAGGAGTTAAAAATAAATAATATAGATATCACCTCTCAAATGGATACATCCAGCGGTACTGCATTGGCCCTCCTAATTTGGCCTCATATCTCAAGCTTGCTTAATGTTTCAATTATTCCCAATTCAAGATTCTCTAACTCCTCTACTTTATATACCTTTAAGCATATATCCCTGAAAAATTGGCTCAATGCATTTAGAGGTTCCCAAATATCCTTGGGCAAGAATTCACGAAAGGCTATTGGCATGAATCTCTCCATAAAAATATGGCAATCATGTGTCTTAAGCCCGAATATCTTTCACTCTTTTGGGTTAACGCATCAAGAAATGTTTCCAGCAAACCCGTCCGAAACATTTAGCAACTGTAACCATCATACACTTGCTTAGTCTGTTCATTTGTCAAAGTGTACTTGGCGTTTGGAAGTATCGGAGTTTTATTGTGCCTCTCTATTGGATGTAATGCAGCTCTTATAACAAGAATTTTCAAATCTTTGCGGGATTTTAAATTATTTTTGGTTTTCCCCTTCACATTCATTGCAGTATAAAAATATTATCAAAAACGTTCTTCTCAGTATGCATCAAGTCTATGTTACGTCGAATCAAAAGCTTGCTCCAATATGGCAACCGGAAGAAAATACTTTTTTTAGTCCAATTATGCTCAACCCCAAACCCAAGAGTTTTTTCATCACTATTCTTCCCTTTCCCCAAAGTGATCGAATCAAATTTACTCACGTAAGCCAAAATTTCATCACCAGTTGGTCTTTGAGGAGCCATCTTTCGCTCTGTCTTATTGTTAAACTTTTGTTTATCTAGCCGCGATCTATTTTTAGCACTTAACCATCGACGATGACACCCAAACTAGCGTGGCTTTCTACCTTCTGTAAGGTTAAAAGCTACAGTAGTGTCTAGACAACAAGGGCATGAATTCTTCCCATGTGTACTCCACCCTATTAACATACCATATGCAAGGAAGTCACTAACAGTTCACATCAGAACAACCCTCAAAGTAAAGTTTTGTTTTAATGAAATGTCATAACTTTCAACCCCAACATCCCATAATGTTTTTACTCATCTATTATTGGCTCTAAATAGACATCAAGTTCCCTACCAGAGCCCTTAGGTCCTGGAATGACCAAAGGAATAAGCATATATTCTGGCTTCATACACATCCACGGTGGGAGATTATAGGGAACAATGAATACGGGCCATGTGGAGTGTGGTTTACTTGAGTGCCCAAATGGATTAAACTCATTCGTAGCCAAACCAAGTCTAATATTTCGAGCATCTACAGCAAAGGAAGGATACTTTTGATCAAAATCCTTCCATGCCTCACCATCTGCTGGATGCCTAAGCTCACCCTCAACATTCATACGCTTTACACCATGCCACCTCATATGTGTTGCTGTCTTTAATGACAAGTAAAGTCTTTGAAGCCTAGGAATAAGTGGGAAATAACGTAAGACCTTTCTTGGAATAGGCTTACATTTTTCCTTTATGGTTATATCAAATATTTTGTACCTAGACTCACCACACACAGGACATTCTTTCAAGTCTTTATTATTTCTCCAAAACAAGATACAATCATTCCCGCATGCATGTATTTTCTCACAAGGAAGACCGAGACCCTTCATCATTGCCTTACACTTATAATAAGAATCAGGAAACTTGTTGTCATCCGACAGCATTCATTTTATAAATAAAAGTATTTGGTCAACACCTTTATTGGGTATACTATACTCTGACTTAAAGTGTAAAATCTAACTTATAGCACTCAACGTGGTATCAGACTTGCAACCCTTCCACAATGGTTCATTTGCAGAATCAAACAAGTCATAAAACATTTTTGATTTAGCATTAGGATGTTCATTAGATGGCTCATAATTAGGACCCGCAGCTTCCGTTAACATTTCATTAACCCAATTTTCATAATTCTCCTCATCTTCAATATCAATATCCATCTCAATGTTAGATTCCTCGTGTCTACTCCATATTTTATAATCAGCAACAAACCCATTTAAAAGTAGAAACATACGTACACATTCTCGTGTTTTGTAGCAACTAAAATCACATTTAGATGATGGACATCAGATCATGCCATCCTCTACACACTTGTGGTGGGAAAATGCAAAGTCAAGAAACTCTTCAACCCCCTTATAGATTCCATCTCTCAAGAATCTATATGTTACTTCTCAAGAATTTAGCTTATTGGAGAGTCTATCTTTGAGAATTTATCTAACTCTTATGATTCTACCATTAAAGAGTATCACTTTAAGAATCTTTTCTCTTCAGATTCTATATCTCGAGAGTCTCACTTTCGAGATCAATAATCTGCCTTTTCAGATTGAAAATTCGTCTCATTAGAGTTTATTTCTCAAGATTATTTTTCCTTTTAGAAATCTATCTTTTGAAATTCCAACTCCCTTGATTACACTTTTTGAAAGTCTACCTTTCCAGGACTTATCTTTCAAGAGTTTTTCGTCTATAGATTCATCTTTCAAATACTTCCTTTTTAGGACCAATTTGCAACTCAACGGTTCGCATTATGGAGGAAGATCAACCAACTTTCAAATATATGATAAACTATTCATTTAAATGTTAACAACATTATCTCACAGTTTTTAGTTTAATTTTCTACCATAGAAATTAGGACCAAAAGACTAGCTTCTTTTGTCCACAAGCTGTGTCTTAGTTTATCTTACTATTAAGATAAATCTTTTACAGTTTTATTTCCTTTTCACTTCAAGGAAATATTATTTCAAGGAATGCCAAATTCCTTGTCTTTTGCTTAAGTACTTTTACTTTAGCCTATACCCTCACAATTGAGGTGTACCCCCACACTTAAGGTATTTATAACACTCCTTGCGATTATTTCATAATTCGTAAGGAGTTTTATCAATTCCTTTCTAGGGTATCTTATGAAGGTGGATGAAGGTATGCAACCCCCCATAATTATTCGGATAAGCCTGAATGTTGCATTCATCATCTCCTTAAGAGAATGATTCTTGCATTTAGCTCCTGCATTAGACTGAGTTGAATATGTTGCGATCGTTTGATGAATACTGCCGAAAACCTCACAAATATCCTCAAACGGCGCCGCATATTCCCCTCCTTCTAGCATTTCAATTCTTCTTAACATTTACATTAAGTTGATTTTCAACATCATTCTTATAAGTCTGGAAAGCCTTCAAGGCTTCATCATTTCTTATCAAGAGATATTTATAGCAATATCTTGTGCAACCGTTTGTAAAGTAATTAAATACTTTTTCCCATCTCGAGTTTGCACTAACTTTAGATCACAATTATTTGTGTGAGCTAACTCAAGAGGTGTCTGTAAGTACCCAAATCTGGCTCATGTCTTCCGGTTAATTTTCCGGCAATTCCGATAATTTTTCCGGCAATTCCCCAGACTTTCCTAGAGTTCCGGAACATTTCCGGAACTGTTCCAAACCACCTAAGGGGTGAAGGGACTGCTTGGAGATTAAGAAACACGTTTTTCTTAATTCAAGAAAAACCTTCTAGAAAACTGTCACCTTGCATGTTTCTAGAAGGAACTGGATGTGGCTACTTATGTCGTGCGACATACTAGGCCATGAAGACTTCTAGAAGCTTGCCACCTTGCATGTTTCTAGAAGGAAAACGGTTATGGCTTGTTATGTCGTGCGACATACTAAGCCCATGCATGCAGCCTATAAATAGAGGCCTTCACCTCTCATTTTGGACACCTCTCCTTCACTCCTCAGTGCCCCTCTACAGAGAATACGCCCAGAAGCCTACTCCCTCTTCCCATATACACCCAAAACCACACTAATCCTCCCAAATCACCCACCATACAACCAATCCCACACACACTTCCCACACACACCAAGAATCAAAGGTTCTCATTGAACCAAGGCTTGATCTCAGTCCCCGGAGGTTGCTGTTTGAAGGCTCCTATGTCTAACTTGATATAGGAAGTCGTGGTCTTCAAGGGTAACGATTTTCTACCCTTTTCCTTTCCCTATCTTCATTATACATGAGATATATATGCTAAATGTGTTAATAATGATGTATTCTGGTTAAAGTTGCATACTTTAGTGTTATATTGCTTAGATCCATATCCATTTGCATATCATTTCATGTAAAAACCTCGGTCTTGGCATTGTTTTTGCATGAACACTCGAGATGAGTGTGGATCCCTCATATCCACACCCTCTTGAAGTGTTCAATATTAACATACATACTTTCTGAGATCTATTGGTGAAGTAACTTGGCTATATTAAGGCCTTGTTACCTCTATAGATCCCAGCTGTAAGGTCTCTGCAAAGTGGCTAAGTATGTCACGCGACATAGGCAGCCTATGTCACGCGACATAGGCAACCTATGTCACGCGACAACTTAAGCCAGTTTGCAGAACCTTCATCTGTTCAGTTTGTAACCTGATTTTAACTCTTACCATGCTATAATCTGATGTCAATCTGCACTTAAAATAGCATATCTGCATTTAAAGTAGTATCATTTGCATATAAATTATCTTTTTTCATGTAAAAATAACATCTTTATGCATAAGGCGCATCCTTTGCTCCTAAAAATCTCTTTTCACATTAAAGATGCATCATTTGCACCCAAAAACTCATTTTCATACATAAAATGCATCCTTTGCATTCAAAATCATTTCTTCACATCAAAGTAGCATCCTTTTAACATCTTTATGCATTATTTGCACCTAAAATACTATTTTTCCACATAAAGTTGCATCCTTTGCATTAAAATCATTTCTTTACATAAATAGTATCCTTTGCAAACCAAATAGCATCCTTTGCAAACCAAATATCATCCTTTGCAACCCAAAATGTCATATTTTCACTAAAAATGTCATTTTTCATGCATTCCCCCATGTCCCCATTAGCAACCTTGGAACAGACCGGTGTAAAGATCCTATCTTTACATCGTTTCTTCCATTAAAGGTGCCACAATCTCTTTAGAAAGGGACAACCTTGAACCCTATATCTCCAATTATCACTTAAGATGAGCATGAAGCATCCATATATGCTCAATCATCTTAAGGTGTAGGATTGATGGGCTAAGGTCACTCCTTTCCTAAAGAACCTCATTTTGGACTATAAAAGAGAGTCCTTCTCTCGATCACGCAAGTCCCGCGGTTAAAAATGCGATGATCACAAGTCCAAGATGAGGACGGGATCAAAATCCCGAATACATAAAATCCAAGGAATCCCGAGCGACAACCAATAAATGATTTGTACGTCCGGAAGACAACTTGGGACATTCCCCCCCCCCTTTTATTCAAACACATGCACACAAGAAAGCACGCAAGCAAGCAAGATAAATGGAATCTAGGGAGACTTGCTACGGCAAGGCACCTTGGGTGAACGACGATCCGTTCTTCCCAAGGGGTAACTTAACCTCCGAACCCATAAATCCTTTTTTTCAAAGTTTTGAGGAAATCAAAATGGCATGGCGACTTCGTTTTTCAAATTAAACCGGATGTCTTCAAACTCGCGTGAATCCAACAAAATTTGGGCACACATTCACAGTTTGGCGACTCCGCTGGGGATGATCCCAAAGGAGAAAAGCTTTCATTTTTAAAATAAACGAAACCTGGTATATAGGTGAAACCACTAACCTTCCTGTATCGTTCCCTAACCCGGGGCTTGGGATAAACGGTGGTTTAACAATCCCACGTACCGGTATCACTTTTCGAAAAAAAAAGTAAAAGAAAGCTTTTCCCTTTGAGCGGGTTAGACTCCCATCGCGGATTCCGTTTATTTTGCTTGCTTTCTTTGCCTTGCATTGCATCATTTGCATCTTGGGATTTGTGCATACTTTGAACGGGAAACAACCCGAAATAGCAAAGGAGTGGAACCTGGAAAATTGATCCATGCAGTCGTACGGCTCAATCCTCCTTGGATTCTGACCGGACGGCCTCAGTGGCAATTCCACCAGGAAAAATTGTGGTTAATCTGGCAGCCTTGGCAGCTTGGGGCTATTCAGTTCCAAGACTGACTGGGGCTCCCAGAAAATTTACGTGCTTAACTGTTGCATTTCCCCCGTCCCAAAAATCATTCCTTTAAAACACATTTATGAAAATCTCTGTTTTAACTCAAAAAGGAACATTTTTAGGAGACCGCACACTACGCGCACCTTATATATCCTGTACACTTTGCACGCACGTCCCTTTAAACCCGGGGTGGTTTTCAGTGCGATCACGCGGACAACCTTACGATGCTCCCGGGCGCACACGGAATCACCCCAAGCTCCCCATGGCAAGCAAAGGCCGACCAATGCACAGTCCGTGTCACACGTTTCAAAAAACCGTGACTTTTGGTTGGTTTTTGGTCTAGTCCGTGTCATATAGCCCAGTTGCATATCCCCGTAAAGGTCAAGCCTTAGTTCATAACGGAAGTCAAGATCTTTCGCTCAAGCGAAACTCTGTCGAAATTCCGACAAGGAAAAATCGGTAAAATCTTGACTCCGACATTGACTTTGACCTTGACCCACACGGAATGCGTAAGAGTCGAGACCGAGTCCTTGCCAAGAAAATCCAAAGATCTTTCGCTCAAGCGAAGCTCTGCCAAAATTTCGACCAGGAAAAAAATTGGCAAGATCTTAACCTGGCATTGACTTCGATTTTGACTCACGCACGGCGTATGCAACGAAGTTCAATGTGACACTGTGTCATCCGACTTTTACCGCCCGACCCATGCCTATTATCTTCTCGGACATTACCGAAAAGTCAAAACGTCAATCGCGCCAGCGAAATTCTGCCGAAATTCTATCAAGGCTGAAAGACGAGACTTTCCCGGTATTGCCTTGACTATAATTCGCATCGCTCGTGCGTTAAAGTTCCTATGACCCGCTAGACCCGTCAGGAGCGTTCTTCTCTCTCGGTCGGTGGGATCCGCGTGCTCTATAGGACCCTCGCCCGGGACTGTCCACCCTGGGAGGTCGAAATACAGGTGAAATACGAGGGGCTTATAGACGTAGTGATGGAACCCACTGATCCAGGATCTAGAGTAGTTGCGAAAAAGAAGGGCAAACCCCCTTTTCCAACCAAATAGAAATTAATAAAAGACATGATTTTAAGTAAACTTGAACAATTAACGGAATCATAATTGCATTTTCCTATCTCTGATATCCCTAATCGAGACCTCCTCGGTCCGATTTCCGATCTTCCATCTCCCGACCTTTCATGGTCATATCCCTAATCGAGACCTCCTCGGTCCGATCTCCGATTTTCCATCTCGACCTTTCACGGTCAAATCCCTAATCGAGACCTCCTCGGTCCAATCTCCGATATTCCTATCTCGACCTTTCGCGGTCAAATCCCTAATTGAGACCTCCTCGGTCCGATCTCCGATTTTCCATCTCGACCTTTCATGGTCAAATCCCTAATCGAGACCTCCTCGGTCCGATCTCCGATTTTTCATCTCGACCTTTCGCGGTCAGATCCCTAATCGAGACCTCCTCGGTCCGATCTCCAATTTTCCATCTCGACCTTTCATGGTCAAATCCCTAATCGAGCCTATCTCGACCTTTCGCGATCAAATCCCTAATCGTGACCTCCTCGGTCCGATCTCCGATTTTTCCATCTCGACCTTTCGCGATCAAATCCCTAATCGAGACCTCCTCGGTCCGATCTCCGATTTTCCCATCTCGACCTTTCGCGATCAAATCCCTAATCGTGACCTCCTCGGTCCGATCTCCGATTTTTCCATCTCGACCTTTCGCGATCAAATCCCTAATCGAGACCTCCTCGGTCCGATCTCCGATTTTCCCATCTCGACCTTTCGCGGTTAAATCCCTAATCGAGACCTCCTCGGTCCAATTCCCGATTTTCGATCTCTACCTTCCAAGGTCCAATCTTTTCCGATCAGTTAGGATTAGGAGAAAATGTGTTCTGAGCAAAACTTAAGCAAATAAGTACATGTTACTTGAGCCTTCAGCCTAAACACTTACCTCCAAGCCTAAACACTTACTCCCGAGTCTAAACCTTGTCTACCCCCAAGTTTAAACCTCTCATATCCCTTTCCCGCAGCGAGAAAGAAGTGGGTGAGAATACCGGGTCAGCAGCTTGTTAGCGCAGAATCCTCAGACAGTTCGCCAGAATCCTCAGCTTTGTCAGTCCAGAGAGTCAGAATGGCCGATTTGACAGAGAATAGCAGTGGTTTGGGTAACCAGATGACTAGGGAAGAAGAGCTAGCCTTAGCCTTGGAAAACAGTCGTAAGGTCCATGATGAACAGCAAGACATGCTCATTGATGCGCTCCGTCGTCATGGGGTTCAGATAGTGGTTGAGTCCAATGGTTCCCTGGTTATGGTAGAAGATGAGACTCCAGAAGCAGCCATCTCAGCTCCCCCAGTCTATAACCAATGCCCTCCTCTATCCACATATGATCCCTTACCAAGGACTATCCCTTGGCAGTCCTTTCCAACATCCCAAGCCACCAGGGTTCCAACGCCCTCGCCTCCTCAGATAAGACCCAGCTTTGAATCCTCCCAAACAGATCCCAATATCCCTCGAAGTCCTCCCAGGTTCACTTCCTTCCAGCAATATGCTCAGTCAACAAAGTTCGTCCCCGTGACTTTTTCGACCCATTTCTTTGGACAACTTGTGCTTGCCCCAGCTGGTCCATGCCTCAAATCCCTCCACTTCCACCAGTATCATGGGCACGTAACGGATCACTGCCTCAGTCTGCGATAGGGGATTCAGAAGCTAGCAGAAAAATGGAAAGCTCAAGCGTCCTGGCAGTCCAACCAGCAAAGAGTAGCTAGACTAGGGTCTACCTATCCTTAAAAAAAAAATAGTCTCTCAGTCAACCTTCGTAGGTTCTAGTACTTTTCTTTTTCAATCAAGTCCTCCACGGACATTGTAATTAATCTTCAATCTTCTATAAAAAGTCTTCTTCTTTTCTTGCTAGACTTAAGACATTATTTGCACACCTACATTACATTTAATGAAATGGTTTTATTTTATATGATCATTTGCATTGCTCAACAAATAATCTCTCGAAATAATTTAACGTTCTGATTAATCAGTGTGAGAAAGTCAACTAATGCCTTCCCCATACACTTTCCTTACCTCACAAAAGCCTTCATCAAGCCATACACTTCCCAAATCATGTCCTCACCATCACCTTGACCAAGTCAACGACGGCGGCATTGTTGAGGGACAACAAAAGGCCACTCAGCTTCGAAAGATTGACCCCGTGTCGACAACAACCTAGGAGCTTGCCTTAGACCTCAAGGGCATCAAGAAAGTTCAAGCAGGGGCTCGCCTTGACCCTCAGGTGCTTCAAAAAAAAAAAAAAAAAAAAAAAAAAAGAAAAAAAATCTTAGTGCAAAAAGAGTAATGCCCAGCTAGGCTGAAAATCCCAAATAAGGGCGGTCTAGGCAAAAGACAGGGTTGCACATAAAAAAAAAGGAAAAAATATAGTGCAAAAAGAGTAATACCCAGCTAGGCTAAAACCTTGTAAAGGGACAGTCTAGGCAAAAAACAGGGTCGCACATAAAAAAAAATGAAATGAGGCCAAGGATCCAGCGTCACCAATCAAAAGCTTGACGGACAGAAAAAAAAAAGTCAAAGCTCAAAAAATAGATGTTGCCGATAACAATGGGGCGGTCGAAGCAAAGGCAGAAGCATTTCATAAGCCTTTAGGCACGTCCAAATCCTTTCTCCCCCAATGAAAGATGAAAATCAGAAGCAACCGTCCAAAATGACTTGGTCAAGGAATCATCTCGAGGCTCACGCCTCATCATCCAATCTTCTCATCCGAGTCTTTCCACTAAAGGAACCACAAATCCCATTTTCCAAAAGCCAAACACAGTCCGGCCGAAGCCGAACTACGGCGACCTGAGCTCCTCACAATGATGGGAACGTAGGCAACCAGCAATGGTTCGGTCATAAGCATATTCAAATCCCAGAGAATTCGGTCTCATCAAATGACCTCTCCCATAGACACAGTCAGATCCCAGAAAACCCGGTCTCATCAATGACCTCCCTATACACAAAACCTTTCTTTCACACCCAGCCAACCTTGATCCGCGACATTGGTTGACTTTCTCCTCATGATTAATAAGAATGTTTTTTCATATCGAGATTAATGGTTGAATAACCCGAACATCAATAAAGGGTTTTAAGCAATCTTGTGATCATTGTAAATAAAACAAGTTTTCAGATGTATTGACAAGTTTTCCTTTTCTACATCTTAGGAAAAATAGTGCTAAACACTAATTTTCTGTCAGCAGGGGATTCCATACACTTTTACCAACCTTTCTACCCTTATACTCTCTCAAAAGAGTCAAACCCAAAGCGAGTTTTTGTGCCTACATCGAATAAGGCCATCGGAATAACACAAAATCGGGATCTATTCCCACCTTTCGAAAAATATGCCCCTGCATGTATTTCTGAGAATCTTTTCTTTCACATCTTCTTAAGGTTGACTGATTGACTAAATAAAAAAAAAGAGAAGGATAGGTTTTCCCTCTTCTGCTACAATTCGCATTAGGGCTGCCTTGAAACTCTTCAAGGTTGGGACTTTATCAAAGCATTCCTTTAAACTGGGGCTTCTTCAGCCATTTTTGGGGGTTCGCATCGGGTTTTTCACTAGGCCCCCAGATGGATTCAGTCTTGGTCAGATCAACCTCAGGATCACTTTCACAGTACCAATCAGATTGGGATTTTCGCTAGGACACCAGACTGGGACTCTACTAAGTCACTTCTTCAAAACCTAAGACTTCGCCTACTCAGTTCATCCAACCAGGGCTTTGCCAGTAAAAGGATCTTTCATGGGGCTTTGCAGAAAGTTTTTCCTCAGACTGGGGCTCCGATAAGTCGCATCCATCCCTAGAAAAGAGGTTTGGTCACTTCGACATCTGCTTTAGTCTTTGGTTGTAAGAGCCTGTCAGCATCAGCTTCAAATGGCAGAGTGTGAGAAAGGAACATTCATCGAGATCCGAGTTTTAAACCCAGTCTCAGCCCAAGAGGGAATTCCAGTCCACGTTGACAACATCTCAGCAACAACAGCAGTTTAGTCCGCACCCAAGTGATACGATCCCACCGGTTTGAAACCCGTCTTAAGCAATTTTCCAAACACATTCCATATGTACATCCAGACCCAGTCCCTACCATGTTTCCAAGAAAAAAAATCACCCCTAGGCTCAAGTAACGTGTCAATTGCTAATAATAACATTTTCTCCCAAAAGCGCCTCCGTTACTTCCGTTATAACGAGATAACGCCAGGCGACAGTTTCCTAATTGTCAAAAATCCAACTTTAGCTACCTCTATCACAGATTGAGAAGTATGCTCAAGTTTTCCAGCTATAGCTGCCTCTATCTACTCGATAGTGACGTAAGCTTTAGCTTCCTCAGGTGACAACCTCCACTAATCGTCAAAACCTCAAGGATCCTAGACATGTCCCTAACTATCTAGATGAAGCTTGAACTACGACCAAGGCTTGATTCCTCCGGGATACGTAGGTAGCCTTTCATAAAGGTCCAGCCATCCGACCACATTGGTCACCCTTTTCTTTCACCATTCCTCAATGGTGCGTAAGCTTTTCATAAAAGTCCAACTATCTGACCATATTGGTCACCCCTTTTATTTAGCACATTCCTAGTAAGATTGGCCGTTTGACCTCCTAGGTCACCTCGTTTCCATCCTTATAGGAAGGGACCAATATTTCTTTGCCATTGCCCCGAAGAGATCAGGTTTGTGACCCCTTTGGTCACCCAATTCCAACCCGTGTCGGCAATTCCAGTCCAATTCCAAAGGTTCTGTAAAGTACAGTTCAGGCTACCTATGTCACGTGACAAACCTAGCCACTTGGCATACAAAGTCGTGCGACATACTTAGCCCATGTGGCTGGATTTTACAATTTTTGCCCCTGTAGGCCCAATTTTACCAATTTTGTCCTCCGTAGGCCTGTTTTACCCTTTGTGCCCCTGGCATTTCAATCATTTTTCAATCCAGTTTTCCCTCCAGTGCCCCCGTGGCCTATTTTACAAATTTACCCATGTGGCTCTTTTTATTTGCCCTTGGCATTTTCAATTCTATTTTCAAATAATTAAATCATCTGCACGCCCCGTCTGTTACAAAAATTATCTGCACGTCTCACTTTCTTTACAAAAAATTATCGGGTACGTCCCACTTTCTTTACAAAATTATCGGGTCCTTCCCACCTTTTTATGAAAAAAAAATCATCGGGTACGTCCTGTTTCTTTACAAAAAATCATCGGGTACGTCCCACTTTTCTTTACAAAAATTATCAGGGTACGTCCCGTTTCTCTACAAAAATTATCAGGGTACATCCCACTTTCTTTAATTATCAGGGTACGTCCCACTTTCTTTACAAAAATTATCGGGTACGTCCCACTTTTCTTTACAAAAATTATCAGGATACGTCCCACTTTCTTTACAAAAATTATTGAGTCCTTCCTACTTCTTTACAAAATCCATCTCGCAATCTCCGTTATTCCAGGATGAAGGAATAACATTTCGCTCTTTTTCGATCTCCGTTATTCCAAGTTGAAGGAATAACATTTCGACTTCTCTCGCGATCTCCGTTATTCCAGGATAAAGGAATGACATTTCGCTCTTTTTCGATCTCCGTTATTCCAATTTGAAGGAATAACATTTCGACTTCTCTCGCGATCTCCGTTATTCCAGATTGAAGGAATAACATTTCGCTCTCTCGCGATCTCCGTTATTCCAGATTGAAGGAATAACATTTTGCTCTCTCGCGATCTCCGTTATTCCAGGATGAAGGAATAACATTTCGCTCTCTTTCGATCTCCGTTATTCCAAGGTGAAGGAATAACATTTCGACCTCTCTCGCGATCTCCGTTATTCCAGATTGAAGGAATAACATTTCGCTCTCTTTCGCGATCTCCGTTATTCCAGGACGAAGGAATGACATTTCGCTCTCTTTCGATCTCCGTTATTCCAAGATGAAGGAATAACATTTCGACCTCTCTCGCGATCTCCGTTATTCCAAGATGAAGGAATAACATTTCGCTCTATTTCGATCTCCGTTATTCCAAGATGAAGGAATAACATTTCGACCTTTCTCGCGATCTCCGTTATTCCAAGATGAAGGAATAACATTTCGCTCTATTTCGATCTCCGTTATTCCAAGTTGAAGGAATAACATTTCGACCTCTCTCGCAATCTCCGTTATTCCAAAATGAAGGAATAACATTTCGCTCTCTCTTTCGATCTCCGTTATTCCAAGTTGAAGGAATAACATTTCGACCTCTCTCGCGATCTCCGTTATTCCAAGATGAAGGAATAACATTTCGCTCTCTCTTTCGATCTCCGTTATTCCAAGTTGAAGGAATAACATTTCGACCTCTCTCGCGATCTCCGTTATTCCAGGATGAAGGAATAACATTTCGCTCTCTCTTCGATCTCCGTTATTCCAAGTTGAAGGAATAACATTTCGACCTCTCTCGCGATCTCCGTTATTCCAAGATGAAGGAATAACATTTCGCTCTCTCTTTCGATCTCCGTTATTCCAAGTTGAAGGAATAACATTTCGACCTCTCTCGCGATCTCCGTTATTTCAAGATGAAGGAATAACATTTCGCTCTCTCTTTCGATCTCCGTTATTCCCAAATGAAGGAATAACATTTCGACTCAGTCAAAGTTCGAACTACGGTCTGGCTTGATTCCTCCGGGATACGTAGGTAGCCTACTTTAGGTTCAGCCAATTCGTCACATATGACACCCCTTTCCCCAGTGGATTCCGAACTACGATTATGGCTTGATTCCCACCCGGGATACGTAGGTAGCCTTTCATAAAAGGTCCAGCCACTCGACCAACTTGGTCACCCGATCCGTCTCGGCATTCGCCAGATTGGATCCTTTTCTATCGACAACCCCACTCGCCCTGCAAGTGACGTTGCCGAGGGGCTTCTGTAAGTACCCAAATCTGGCTCATGCCTTCCTAATTTCCTAAGCAATTCCGTAATTTTCCTAATTCCCGGACTTTTTCTAGAGTTCGAACATTTCCGGAACTTTTCCAAACCACCTAAGGGTGAAGGGATTGGAGATTAAGAAACACGTTTTCTTAATTCAAAAAAACCTTCTAGAAAACTGCCACCTTGCATGTTTCTAGAAGGAACTGGATGTGGCTACTTATGTCGTGCGACATACTAGGCCATGAAGACTTCTAGAAGCTTGCCACCTTGCATGTTTCTAGAAGGAAAACGGTTATGGCTTGTAATGTCGTGCGACATACTAAGCCCATGCATGCAGCCTATAAATAGAGGCCTTCACCTCTCATTTTGGACACCTCTCCTTCACTCCTCAGTGCCCCTCTACAGAGAATACGCTCAGAAGCCTACTCCCTCTTCCCATATACACCCAAAACCACACTAATCCTCCCAAATCACCCACCATACAACCAATCCCACACACACTTCCCACACAGACCAAGAATCAAAGGTTCTCATTGAACCAAGGCTTGATCTCAGTCCCCGGAGGTTGCTGTTTGAAGGCTCCTATATCTAACTTGATATAGGAAGTCGTAGTCTTCAAGGGTAACGATTTTCTACCCTTTTCCTTTCCCTATCTTCATTATACATGAGATCTATATGCTAAATGTGTTAATAATGATGTATTCTGGTTAAAGTTGCATACTTTAGTGTTATATTGCTTAGATCCATATCCATTTGCATATCATTTCATGTAAAAACCTCGGTCTTGGCATTGTTTTTGCATGAACACTCGAGATGAGTGTGGATCCCTCATATCCATACCCTCTTGAAGTGTTCAATATTAACATACATACTTTCTGAGATCTATTGGTGAAGTAACTTGGCTATATTAAGGCCTTGTTACCTCTGTAGATCCCAGCTGTAAGGTCTCTGCAAAGTGGCTAAGTATGTCACGCGACATAGGCAGCCTATGTCACGCGACATAGGCAACCTATGTCACGCGACAACTTAAGCCGGTTGCGTAACCTTCATCTGTTCAGTTTGTAACCTGATTTTAACTCTTACCATGCTATAATCTGATGTCAATCTGCACTTAAAATAGTATATCTGCATTTAAAGTAGTATCATTTGCATATAAATTATCTTTTTTCATGTAAAAATAACATCTTTATGCATAAGGCGCATCCTTTGCTCCTAAAAATCTCTTTTCACATTAAAGATGCATCCTTTGCACCCAAAAACTCATTTTCATACATAAAATGCATCCTTTGCATTCAAAATCATTTCTTCACATCAAAGTAGCATCCTTTTAACATCTTTATGCATTATTTGTACCTAAAATACTATTTTTCCACATAAAGTTGCATCCTTTGCATTAAAATCATTTCTTTACATAAATAGCATCCTTTGCAAACCAAATAGCATCCTTTGCAAACCAAATATCATCCTTTGCATCCAAAAATGTCATCTTTTCACTAAAAATGTCATTTTTACATGCATTCCCCCATGTCCCCATTAGCAACCTTGGAACGGACCGGTGTAAAGATCCTATCTTTACATCGTTTCTTCCATTAAAGGTGCCACAATCTCTTTAGAAAGGGACAACCTTGAACCCTATATCTCCAATTATCACTTAAGATGAGCATGGAGCATCCATATAAGCTCAATCATCTTAAGGTGTAGGATTGATGGGCTAAGGTCACTCCTTTCCTAAAGAACCTCATTTTGGACTATAAAAGAGAGTCCTTCTCTCGATCACGCAAGTCCCGCGGTTAAAAATGCGATGATCACAAGTCCAAGATGAGGACGGGATCAAAATCCCGAATACATAAAATCCAAGGAATCCCGAGCGACAACCAATAAATGGTTTGTACGTCCGGAAGACAACTTGGGACATTCCCCCCCCCCCTTTTATTCAAACACATGCACACAAGAAAGCACGCAAGCAAGCAAGATAAACGGAATCTAGGGAGACTTGCTACGGCAAGGCACCTTGGGTGAACGACGATCCGATCTTCCCAAGGGGTAACTTAACCTCCGAACCCATAAATCCTTTTTTTCAAAGTTTTGAGGAAATCAAAATGGCGTGGCGACTCCGTTTTTTAAATTAAACCGGATGTCTTCAAACTCGCGTGAATTCAACAAAATTTGGGCACACATTCACAGTGTCGTGTTTCTTATTACTGAAGAAAATGATGACTTAGTCATTTCAGCTTCCACGCAAATTTCACACTTGTCAGTTGAATCAAATTTATTCATAAGAATTAATTCTTGACTCACGAACGTCTTAATTGTGTTGAAATTCACGTAACCTAATTTATCATGCCATAAATTAGAACCTTTCAAAAAGTAAACATAAGAAACACTGCTACCCTTTACCGAGAAATAAATTTTTCTTGGTCAATACAATTTTATCTGACTTAAACACTTATCTAAATCCAGCCTTGCTCAACATTGATCTGGAAACTAGGTTCTTGCGAATGTCTGGGACATGTAACACATTCACGAGTGTCAGTTCTTTGTCTGTAGTCATCTTCAGCACAACCCTTCCAAGTCCCATGACGTTGGAAGTAGTAGAGTTTCTCATTTACCCCTTCCTTCCACTTAAATGAGTGTATGATGAAAAGCTCTCTGTATCAACACATATATGGTGGGTAGCTCCAGCTCCAGTGTCTATCCACCATTCTCTTGGGTTGACCTTCAACTTTCTAAGTTAGCTTCAAAACCCATTAATTCTCAATCAAGTCTATTCAACCTTTCGTTGACGTTGGCTTTGATTCATGTTGTCCATTTCCCTTCTTGGAATATGACAATCTCTTGCTAAGTGACATAATTTTACCACATCTGCATCAGATATTGGAACCGGTTTCTTGAACCTTAAAGGTTTGTTCCAAAGAGTTCCACAACTCTTTGGCTGTCTCCATGAGACATTTCTCTTTGTAAGGGCATCATTTGGTCCACTCAGTATGTACGTCCTACATATGAGATTTTCATGGTCCCATTCTTCTGCGGCTATCTGTCTTCGCGGATTGGCTATCTCTTGGAATTTTGGATCAACATCCTCTTCCTCTGGATCATCCTCTTCCTCTTCGGTTATTTGCCTTAACAAATCTGGGTTATCTGTCTTGCATGAACTTCTTCGATTATAAGTTCGCTCCATGTTGTCAACAATTCTTTGAATCACTTGCGAAATTATTGTTGACCTTCTTGTTATCTTCTAGTTAACTTAAAATGCTCTTCTAGTTATCCTTCCTTGGAAACCATCATTTTTCTCGTTAATTCTCTAACGATAATGTCTTTCGGTTGTCCATCATCATCGACTCATATTTGTCATAAAACAAGAAAACGTCAATATCTTCTTGCGATTGTTGGGAAAAATTTATTATATAACAATAAATAAGGCTTTCTTGAATTTAACGAAATGACAAATAATATAATGAACCATAACATAATTAACGGGGCAGGAAATAAGGATAAACTATAATGGAGAAATTAAATAAAATCGAGTAAAGAAAGAAGTCGAGTCTTGTGTTGGACACAATCTCCGCAAGAAGATATTGTCCCGCACTGGTGCTAACGGATTAACGACAATCTTCTCTCAAGATGAAACGACTTTACAATCGTTAATAGGAGCACTCCAAACTAACGACTTCGGCGAACAAAATTCGTGTTTGACACTTCCAGACTTTGAAGAAGACTTATGCAACGAGATGCTCTATCTTCTAACAGATGATGTTAAGAATTCCGTAGAATTCTGTGACTGAATTCCAAATTCAGTTAAATATCTAACTGATTTAGTTAACTCCGTTAGATATGTGAGTCGCTAGTTCTAGAGAGAAAAGAGAGTGAATTTGTGAAGTGAAGAGAGAATGAATTGAATTGAATAAATTTGACAAACTAGTGGGGGTTATTTATAGTAGAAGAGTTAGGGTGTCTCTTGCGAATAGGCATTAATTGCACCCATTAATTCTCGGCCGTTGGATCAAATCTAGATCAAGGGAGGAGATCGATTGGGTCGACCCAAATTGGCTGACCTGGCTGTCCAAACAGATGCGGGTCACCCCGGACCCATTCACCAACCATTATGACTCTAGCCGAACCAACACAATCCAAGTGGGTAGCCCATTGGACAAGCCCAGATGCCCAGACTGCCATGAAGCCCAAGCGCTTGCCTGAACCAGATCTGGGCCACGGCCCAACTGCCAACCAACCCAAGCCAAACCACAACCACCCCCTGGACCGCTATTGAGCCAACTTCATCAAAAATTTAAGGCTCTACAGCTCTCAGCGATCGAAGTGCAAAATGTGTGCCTCAAAGCGCCCATTGCGGGTGTGGTCCAAATTGAGATCATATAAAACTAGCACAATTTGGCTACTCCTTGCATGGTTGGCCCAATAGTCCACCTAGGTTGGCTTAAGGAGATCAACTTGTTGACTACTCCTTGGATGGATCCACTTATAAACTAGCATTGCTTTACATCTCAAAGCAATGTGGGATAACTATTTCATATCCCATAAACTCTTCATATACCCATTTCATTTTGCATACTTTGATCATTAATTTCTCATTCACCAATAATTGATTTTGAGAAAGTAAATATATCAAATTAATCTACTTCAAATGTAGATTATTAATATGTAATCAATTTTCATTTTCTTAAAATGAAACCTAATGGATTCTTGATCAAAAGTAGATCAAATCTTACTTTTACAAAACCAAAATTCCAACAATCATCAACTCATGTTGAAAGTAGAATTGCCGGTTTACAACACCAAGCAAATAAGAATCTGCATATTTTTCAACCAGGCTCTAGTGTTTTATATATAGGTTCAATTGCTCTGCTTTACGATATTATTTATGTTCAATTGCTCTGCTTTAGGATATTATTTATGTTCAATTGCTCTGCTTTAGTTCTATATATAGGTTCAATTGCTCTGCTTTAGGATATTATTTATGTTCAATTGCTTTGCTTTAGATTATCCCAAAATATAATCTATATAAGTCTCAATTGCAGCATGGCATTTTGTGTTTCATAAATGCGTTGCAGCCCACTAGAATCCAGATTCATTCCTAGTTGGATACAAAGAGAGAAATCAATTGACAAGAGTTTAGAGCCAAAAGATGCGTTACCAAAATAATGTGAATTATGGCTTGTATTTATAGGTATAGGATGTAGAGTCCATCTTTGAATAGAAAGTTGTGTGAGAAAAGGCTATAATCCTAGTTGGATTATAACTACACACAATCCTTATTTGAGTAGGATTAGGTAATTGCCTTCTGTCTGTGTGCCTAGGAGCCACTGTTGGACTTTTGTATGACTTCTCAAGAACTTAACAGAAAAACTGACGAAGAATTTAACGGAGATTGGGAAAACTAGAAAACAAGTCGAGTCTTGTATTATATACAATCTCCGTAAGAGTTATTTGTCCCGCACAGGTGCTTACGGTTGAATAACAAAACTCTCGTAAGATAAAACGACTTTACTATTAGTTATAAGGAGCACTCCAATATAACTAATCTAACGAACAACACAATGTTTTGAACTTTGGACTTGAAAGGATTTGATGCAACAAGATGATATGATTTGGCTATGTTAATCTATCTCACTAGAGGGTAAAGAGACTCAAATGATTTGTATGAATATATTATTAATGAAATTCGGAGGGGGAAGTATATAAAAGAGAATCAAAAGGTTTTGTGCCTTTTCCCTTGAAAAGGTGTGATTTTTCGAACAGCAGTGAAGGGCACGAGTCGTGCTAATTGGCACGAGTCGTGCCCACGACTCGTTCCCAAGCATTCCACTCGTTCTGATCAGATTTGAGCAAATGGTCATCAGAATCCCATTCGTGCTCACGACTCGTGCTCAGAGTCCCCATTCGTTACGATCGGTTTTGAGCCAAATCTCATCACCCAAAAACTTTGTTCAAAACTAATTTGATCCAAACGACCAAATTGACCCTTTTAACCAACTTTGTTAAGTTACAAAATACCTTTGTCATTAATTCTCATTCACCCTAAATGGTTTTGAGACATTAAATGAGTTTGATAATCTACAACAAATGTAGAATACATTTTGTAACTAGTTTCGTTAATAAATAACGAACTTCCGTTAGAAACTAGATCAACGTTAAGTCAAACTTAACTTTCCGTTATCTATTTCCAACAATCCCCCACATGAATGACAATTAACGCATGAATGCAATTTCGTCCAAAGTTCCGGCGAACTATTATTACATCGGGATAGATAGCTTGTGGCCTTGAATCTTTCCTAGTGAAATATTATCGGATATACTAGCCATTTGGTAGCGAGTCGCTTTGAACCAGCGACTGTCGGATGTATACCAAGACAATAATACTCACATAATAACAGCTCTAACAATTGTTGTTCTCACGTTTTGTCCATTTCGGTCCTGGACCGTATCTCATTCATAAGCGTTCTTTTAGAGGCGGCCTAATTACCTCTCGCTTATATAGGTGATTCTCACTATAGAGTATCATGCACTACTCCACCCGTAGGTATAGAAATCATTAAAAGTTTTCTTAACTTATCCTTACCACTGCTGCATGTGCGTGTACTTGGATGTTCTGGGAATGAGTATTCAACATCTCCAGGTTAATAAACTGAGTTGTTGTTTCCAAGTAACTCTACTAGAACTTATAACTTGGTTGTCTCATTGAACCAAGGGCCTGGGATCTCCATTTCTAAAGGTTAAGTGTCCGCTATAAGTCCTTTTGCTGTGGGTTTTAAACCCATTCCCCTTAACAGATTATATAGTTGATCTCGATTTATATCTTTGGTAAACGGATCCGCCAAGTTATCACATGACTTTACATAATCAATAGTGATAACGCCATTCTTGATTAACTGTTTAATGGTATTGTGTCTACGACGAATATGTCTAGACTTACCATGATGTTCTACACCTTTTCCTATTTCTCATTGTCGTCACAATGGCTTACATCATGTAGAAACAAACTTATTCCACAAAGGAATATCTTTCAAGACCATTCAGATTCCTTATTGAATCGAGTTGTTCAAGTTGTCTTGGAAGTTTGAAACCGTTGCTCCATTTATTGTGATCTGTAATCATAAGAATATCTTTAAGTATTCCAAGTACTTTAACCATCCTTAGTGATTTATTACAATGATCTCTGTACCGATCCGACTTCCCAAGTATTCAGTATCTCTAAGTGGTTTGACCTCCTTAGAGTCTACCTTTCAGGAATCTATCTTACAGAGATTACTTCTCAAGATTCTACTTGAACTTTCGAAGTACTTTTTTCAAGATAATGGGATTGAGATAGGATTATTCCTTCTGATGTTCTAGAAATCTTTATTTCTAATATGACATCGACTAATCCCATATCTTTCTTGTCAAAGTTCTTCTTTATCATGTCTTTGGTATTCATGATTAATCATGACTACCATTGTTATCCACGTAAGGACAGACTATTAACAAATGATTCAGATGTTCCTTTAATGTATGTAGACACATTTGTCACATTCATTAATCTTGAATCCATTTGATAACATAGTTCTATCGAACTTCTCATGCCACTGTTTAGTTGCTTGTTTTAGTTCATATGAATACACAAGTAGATCCAACACGGTTGTGCGACATAAAACGCTCTGTTGTGTCAATGGGATAATCTTGCATGAATCATAATGTCCTTTTGACAACTAGCCTGACTTTATACTTATCAACAGATCCATAGGCTTTATACTTTCTTTTAAGAATCCATTTGCAACCTAATGGTTTGCAACTTGAAGGGAGATCTACCACTTCCCAAGTATTATTAAGCATTATGGATTTTGTCTCACTGTTAATAGCCTCTTTCCAGAATGAACTATCCGGACCAGATAACGCTTCCTTAACAGTTGCTGATTCGTTTTCCAACATAAATGATAGAAAATCAGGACCAAAAGACTTTTCCACTCTTGCCCTTTTACTACGTCTAAGTCCTTCATCTTTAACTTGAGATGGACCATTTGTAGATTCATATGTTCTCTTTTGAGAATTTACCTTATTTCCTGTCCTTAGCAGGAAAGATATTTTTCAAAGAATACTGCATTCCTTGATTCTATTGTCTGTAGAGACTACCTTTCAAGATCCTTTTGTCAAGAAAAGTACTTTTCACTCTTTAGACTAGACCTCTTGAAAATTCTTCTTATTGTTTTTAAGAGTCTAACATTTAAAGGTTTCATCCTTGGCACTTCTAGTTTTGCAACCCAACGGTTCGCATATGAAGATCAACCATCTTCCAAAATAGAATAGGATGCACTATTAACTGTTACCAAATAGAACCAAAAGAATTAGTAACTTTTGTCCTCCAACTACATCTTGGTTCTTCTTCTTATTAAGAAGACCACCACAGTTTCTATAAATTTTCTATCATTTCAAGGAAGTATATTCTCAAAAAATATAAAGTGTCTTGCTTAAGTATTTCTACTTTAGCCAAATACCCCCACATTTGAGGTATTTATAAAACGGCTTATGAATATTTCATAATTCGTCATCATTGAATATTTCCTTTCTAAGGATCCATTTGTAACCCAATGGTTAGCATTATGGAGGAAGATCAAATAACTTCCAAATATATGATGATCCATTCTTTTAACTGTTAACAGTTTAGCAGTTTCTGTTAATACTAGAAGTTCATATCAATAGAACTTATGTGTTTAGCTTGTACCCCCACACTTGAGGTGTACCTCCACATATCAAATATTTTATGAATATACTAATTCATATTTAATATTTTCCTTTTATGTGAAGTCATTTAATTGTAATAACCATGTTGTCTCCTGACAACATAGTCATAACTATGTTCAAGTGAGGTCTCTTCAACCTTGGTCTCTTCAATCATTTGATTTCGAAGAATACCGTATTGCCAATGGAAACGTAATCCATGGTTTTGGATCCTATCTTAACCTCTTTAGGTTTAGATATTTCTACCTTTGCTAGGTATACCCACATAAGACGGAACTTATCAATAAGGAGTTCACCATCTCCTTAAAAGTTCTATCTTTCCTTTTTCTGTGATTCAATTGATTTGAGTGTGTAAGAAGCATTCGTTTGATAAATAAGTGTCAGCGTCCCAATAATTATTTTTCAAACGGTACTACATACTAACCACCTCTATCACTACGAAATTCTTAATTGTTAATTAAGATGAATCACAAACCTTATTGTTTACTTAAAACTTTAAGGTTTTACTTTTACTTTTCCAAAAGATGAACTTTGCATTATCAAATGCAATCATTAATAGAAGTAATGAACTATCTATTTACTATCTCTAGTTTGAACTGATTTCTACAAAAGAAATCACAATTGATTTGCGAATCAAACTTCATCTTAGGTAGTAATTTTAAATTAACTCGTCGACTTAGTGAATTTAAATTTACACAACCTAATTGAACACGCCATAACAATTGGAACAATTCTAACCAAGTAAATAAAATTTAAAATTTTATTCTTCGCACTTAGGCGGATAAAACATTTACAATTTAAGTTAAGGAGTCCTTCAACAAGGTACCCTTTACTAACACAATAACCACATTTGGTCAGTTCAAACTTATCGATAGACTAAGTTGCTCGAAGTTCAATGGAACATTTCTATCTTCATTCACATTGGCTTGAAGAGGGTTTCCACCTTGGTTGTTGATTCTAGGATGTCGACATTCCCTAGCCATATGCCCGGGTTTGCCGCAATTAAAACAACTACCTTTGACCTTCTTGGCGGTCCTCTTCACTTTCCCGGTGTTCTTTCTCTTGATTCCGGTAGTTGTTTCCACCATGTTCACTTGCGGTCTTTTAGTCACAATACACATAGTATTGTGCATCTCGAGAAAATTCCAAAGTTCTCTCGCGGTCTTTATGCCACAACACACCTTGTATTGTGCATAATCCAAGCCATTAAGAATATAATTGCGACACAAGAAATCGCTGTGATTCCATATATCTAAATCATTCTTTGCTTTGTATTCATCCTCGTCGGATATCAATGGTGGATATTCCCAAAGAAATTGCACCAATTTTAATGTTGTCAAATAGACCAACATTTTCTGTTGCCACCTCTTAAAGTTCATCCCGGTAAGAATACCCGGTCTTTCCGCATGTACGAACACATGAGACGGAGGGAGAACATTATGAGGTGCAACCCTTGAGGTTGTACCAGAAGGAGGTTTCTTACCATGAACTGAGTGAGATGGTGTAGTAACGGGTGCAACATTGTTGAACGTAGCGTCACCTTGAGAAGGAGGCGTTACATTCCCTTGACTAGAAGCGATGGTGTCTTTCTCAGTTGCCATCTTGAAGATCTTGAAGAAGCGTAAATTAACTCTTACGATTGTTGGACTTTTGTATGACTTCTCAAGAACTTAACAGAAAAACTGACGAAGAATTTAACGGAGATTGGGAAAACTAGAAAACAAGTCGAGTCTTGTATTATATACAATCTCCGTAAGAGTTATTTGTCCCGCACAGGTGCTTACGGTTGAATAACAAAACTCTCGTAAGATAAAACGACTTTACTATTAGTTATAAGGAGCACTCCAATATAACTAATCTAACGAACAACACAATGTTTTGAACTTTGGACTTGAAAGGATTTGATGCAACAAGATGATATGATTTGGCTATGTTAATCTATCTCACTAGAGGGTAAAGAGACTCAAATGACTGTATGAATATATTGAAATTCGGAGGGGGAAGTATATAAAAAGAATCAAAAGGTTTTGTGTCTTTTTCCTTGAAAAGGTGTGATTTTTCGAACAGCAGTGAAGGGCACGAGTCATGCTAATTGGCACGAGTCGTGCCCACGACTCGTTCCCAAGCATTCCACTCGTTCTGATCAGATTTGAGCAAATGGTCATCAGAATCCCATTCGTGCTCACGACTTGTGCTCAGAGTCCCCATTCGTTCTGATCAGTTTTGAGCCAAATCTCATCACCCAAAAACACTATTCAAAATCAATTTGATCCAAACGACCAAATTGACCCTTTTAACCAACTTTGTTAAGTTACAAAATACCTTTGTCATTAATTCTCATTCACCCTAAATGGTTTTGAGACATTAAATGAGTTTGATAATCTACAACAAATGTAGAATACATTTTGTAACTAGTTTCGTTAACAAATAACGAACTTCCGTTAGAAACTAGATCAACGTTAAGTCAAACTTAACTTTACGTTATCTATTTCCAACAGCCACGCTCCTCGGCATGTGATGCTTGGTCGGCCTGAGTTGATGCCGAGGAAGAGGGAAGCAAGAATAGGGAAGCCCATTTTCTTGTCCTGGATGATGACCGAGGAGGGTGTCCTCGTCTTTTGTTGAAGCCTTCGTCAGCTTTGACGGATGCCTTGCTCGGCATACGAGAGGTGCCTTCATCGGCATTATTAAGTCCCTAGGTCGACATACAAGAATTATGTGCCTTAGTCATTGTTCGAATTGCTATTTTTAGGTCGACATAGTGGAAAATGATGAGGAGACATGACGAGCATAGGTAAGAAAGGCCCACTCCCTATGTCCTATTTGAGACTTGCATGAATTATATTTTGGGTCAAATCCATTGAACTTTGCCCGGTTATAACCCAAGTTCGTACCTCGGTTTATACCGTTCACATATTTTTCTTTAATATCATTAACCCAATAACTTATTGTCTTATTTTTTAATATTTTTTTGCAAATCACCAAAAAAAAAATCTTTTTTGAAAAGTACAAGTAAGGATAACATAGTTCATAAAAAGTTGATATGCCTAATAGGATTTTTTTTTTAGGGACGGTTAAATATTTCATAACATTAATTACTTTTTTTTCAAACTTTTAAAGAGAGAAATATAAATTTAAACAAAAATTAGATAAAATGTCAATAATACTTGAAATATTAAGGAGTCATTAACTTATTTCCATAGTTTGAAAATTTTAATTACTAATAATGGATGTTCTTGTAAAAGTAATAAGTAATACTCCCTCCGTCCCACAATATTTGACACACTTTTTCATTTTGGGCGTCCCACTGATAAGTCACACTTCCTAAAATGGCAAAGAATCTTTACTATTCTCTCCACTCATTCTCTCTCCTACATTATTTTAATACTCACAACACCATTATAATTTACTATTCTCTCCACTCATTCTCTCTCATACTTAACTATCTACACCTACAACACATCAACCTTTTTACTTTTTCCTTAATTCCCGTGCGGAACAGTAACTGTGTCAAGTATTACGGGACGGAGGGAGTATGATTTTTATTTCTTCTTTTTGTAAAGGCAAGCAAAAACAAAACGGAACAAAGATTGGTTTCTTCTAGATATTTATTTTTTATGCATATAGATTATTTTTAGGCGTGGTTATTATATTTATTTGGCAAATCATAAACAGAAAAAAACTAAATTAGAAAAACAAAACAAGTGGTAAACATTCAAAATTCTTTTCATATTTTGAAATAATATGTTTTTAAGGGCAATAGTGTTCATATGCTACATAATTCAATAATATTTATTAAATGTAGTAGATAAGTATATTTGTATTGGAGATAGCCCCACCCTATTTTTTGTTATCAAAAATCACTGTTTTTTTTATCGAAAAAGTGGTGCTTTTTGTGTTTTTTTTTAAAAATATATATTTTTTCAGTTTAAATTTATTTTACAGTAGAATTAAAAGTATTAATATTATTTGGAAAAAAAAAACTAAATGTATAAAATAAGTGAAGTCACAATCAAATTTTTATATAAAGAATAATATGGATGTACTTATATATATAATATATATAAGAGTGTTTTCACAAATTAAAAAAATAATTACCATCCTTATTATGAGCACTCTATGAAATAATAAGTAATGTAGGGAGTAATGATTACATCATTTATTTAAAAAAAATTCATAATCACGGAAAACAAAAAAAAATATAATCACGAAAATCAAAAAAAAGATTGTGATAATAGAATATTTATTGTGCAAATAGAAATTCCCAATTATAAACTTGCTAAGCTTTCAAAAAATTGATCATTTTATTTGAAAGAGTTGTTATTTTGAGATATACTCCCTCCGTCCCACGTAAATGCGGACTTATTTCTATTTTGATCCGTCTCACGTAAATGTGGACTGTTCAAAATGGCAAAGAATATTCACTATTCCACCCACTTATTCTATCTCCTACTTTACTTTTACACTCACAACATTCACTCTCCTAACTATTCATCCCACTCATTCTCTCTCATATTTAATTTTTCATACTCACATACATCTCTTCCATCTATTTCTCTCTTCTACTTTTCCTTAATTCCCACACCCAAAAAGTTGATCCACATTTACGTGGGAAGGAGGGAGTATTTATTCAAAAGAAAATATTTAGAGAAAAAAATCTACTTTGTCTGAGTGTCTCACTCAAATTACAAGAAAATTGATGACCAGGATTTTGGAGATAAGGCCAAATGATGACACACATGGACCAGTCAGACAAACCGGCCCATGCTCACTCCGTCTATCAAACGACGGGCTCCGAAGACCGTGTTAGCCTCTCCACGGTATCACCAGACCAGCCCCCGGGATCCCACTTGCAAAAGATAAGACGATCTGAAATTTTTTTTATGTTGACGGCTATTCTTTGCGTCTTGTTCGAATTCGCGTCTGAGGTCGGAACAGGTTCTTTCTTCTTCCTTTGTTTCCCCTCACCCTCTAATTCAAATCTGAAATCCCTTAATTTCTGAATCCATAATAAATTTGGGCTTTACAGATTCTTAATTCTTATTGATTTCATGGTTATTACTTGATTGAGTTGTAATTGGTTAGGTTAATTTTATTTGGTATACGTGAACCGTTAACTTCAAAATTGAATGAGATCCCTAAAAAATTCATAGTTTATTTGAATGAGTTGTAATTGGATGACTAATTTGAAAATAATATACAGTAGGTACTATATTAGCTATGTCTTCCTTGCCCAATCTTAACCAAGCATATTTAAGTTAATTCAATGAATGATAGTTCATGCTACAACATTGATTTCTTAAGAAAGGAAAAGGTACTATGTGAAGTTCAAAGAGAATAGGAAACTAGAAATCTAAACGCATTAGGAAAGTGAAAGGAAACTCTGAAACCTAAAGAGAAAAGGAAAAAGCTAGTTGGCATTATATATACATCGAGGACTAACATTATTATTTATTGATCAATAATAATTAGGAGGATATATAAGAATAATTGAAGATGTGGAATAGCGAGAACACAGAAGCTGAGCTGCATGAGTTTCCGAGGTTTGATTCGGGAATTGTGAAGCTGGTGGAGGAACGGATACTTGCGCGTGAAGGAGTTGGGAAAGACGCTGAAGAAAGTGTAAAGCAAAAGAAGATAGAGGAGTACTTGGCAAAGCAAAAGAAGAAGGTGGAGGAAAAAATACTGGCGCGTGAAGGAGTTGGAAACAACGTTGAAGAAAGAGTAAAGCAACAGGTTATCGATGAGTATATGGCAACGCAAGTGAAGATGGAAGAAAGAGTAAGGGCTAATGGAAGAAGATTTGGGAAGAAGGACTTTGAAGATGGAGGACTTCGTTGCTCTGAAGTTAAGGATAAATTTGATGCTTGTCTCAAACTCGACAATCCACATGTGGCACCCGGTTCTGTTCCTTCCGCTTGTCATCAACTCATGTTGAATTTGTCTGACTGCATAACAAGTCTGTTCGATCGTACCAACCCCGACACTATTATCTGATGATTGGCTTCGTTATTAGGATTTTTAATTTATTGTTAGGGTTATTCTTAATTTTTCAAGTTTTAATTTATAATAATTAATTTAATCTTCCGTTGTATTTTATTTGTTTAATGTTGTAGCTATTTTTCTAATTTAATCTTCCTGTTTGCGCAAGAAATTGCTTTGAAGCGTTTGACCTATGGAATCAAACAAATTGGAATATAACTATGGGCGTTTGTTTTTAATCTTCTCTATATTCAACTCCTGGGTTCTCCATACAATGAACCCATTATCCAAACTCACCATTAAAGTAGCAGTCATTTACTGCTCTGCAGATTCTTTGCTCAAAATAAGAAAATCACTTGGAAAGTAGTTGCCAGTTTACAACACCAAGCAAATAAGAATCTGCATATATTTCAAACAGGCTTTAGTGTTTTGTTGACAAGGGTCGGCCAAATAGACCAAAAAGTCCGAGTATCATAGGAAGACGAAAATGTGCTTTACTTCTATGGATATCTTAAGAACGTATACAAATCCTTTCTGGCTCTCAATACACAAGGGCTTGGGGTTGGCTTCTATGAAAAGGTAAGACTAAGTATCATAGGCACGATATATGTCCTACAAAGGTTCCAAAATGCATGTAACTCTGATTAGTAATCGCTATTTATTCCATAAGAAAATGTGGGAATTAAACTGTAGTATTATCTGCTACTAAGAACTAAAATCTCGGATAAAAGTGTTAACTTGAGCCATCAACTAGAACCTATTCTAATGTAAATAGAAGGTTGTGCCGGCATGAAGAAAGTTTACAACATGCCCCTGCTCAATTCTCAAGTAGTTTTTGCAGTTTCTTCTGATTTTTAGATACTTGTAGATCATTTGGCATGAAGGAGTTCACAACATGCCCATGTTCAATTATCAAGAAGTATTGCTGTTCCTTTTGCTTTTGGAATAATTGGAAAACAATAATGCTTTACAGTTTCAGTATATTTTAAGAGCCATCTTTGATGTTATTCTACCAAGAGATCAACACTTGAGTGACAAGTTCTCGAATAGATGTTACCTTGATGAGCATCATGTGTTGGAAATAGATAACGGAAAGTTAAGTTTGACTTAACGTTGATCTAGTTTCTAACGGAAGTTCGTTATTTGTTAACGAAACTTGTTACAAAATGTATTCTACATTTGTTGTAGATTATTAAACTCATTTAATGTCTCTAAACCGTTTAGGGTGAATGAGAATTAATGACAAGTGTTTTTTGTAACTTAACGAGAGTTAAATAAAGGGTTAAAGTTAACTTGGGTTGACTTGGACTGATCCAAATTGGTTTGGGTCACAACTGTTCCAAAAAGGTTTTCGTGACCTTTCGGTTACGGGCTTCGGCGCGGTCGCGCTCCACCTAGAGCGGCCGCGCCGATTTAAGGTTAAATCTTGGCCTGGTCTCGGCATGAGAGCGCTGGCCGCTGGCCAAGGAAAGAGCGGCGCGCGTGGGCGTAATCCGAGCTTTTGGCACCTCTTGAAGTGAAAAGCCATGAACCCTTTAAATCTCTTTAAATACCTTCCCTCCGAATTTCAAATTACACATACAGTCATTCGAGCCTTCCAACCCTCTAGAGAGATAGATTAACATAGCCAAATCATATCATCTTGTTGCATCAAATCTTTTCAAGTCCAAAGTTCAAAACATTGAGTTGTTCGTTAGATTAGTTATATTGGAGTGCTCCTTATAACTAATAGTTAAGTCGTTTTATCTTACGAGAGTTTTGTTATTCAACCGTAAGCACCTGTGCGGGACAAATAACTCTTACGGAGATTGTATATAATACAAGACTCGACTTGTTTCTAGTTTTCCCAATCTCCGTTATTTTCTCCGTCAGATTTTCTGTTAAGTTCTTGAGAAGCCATACATAAAGTCCAACAATCGTAAGAGTTATTTCACGCTTCTTCAAGATAATCAAGAGATGGCAAACGAGAAAGACACCACTTCATCTAGTCAAGGGAATGTGACGCCTCCATCGCAAGGTGATACTACATTCAACAATGTTGCTCCTGCTCCTACAACTCATCACATCAGTCATGGTGAGAAACCCGCGAAATTCACCGGTGTGGATTTCAAGAGATGGCAACAGAAGATGCTCTTCTACTTGACCACCCTAAGCTTGCACCGCTTCTTAAAGGAAGATCCTCCCGGTAGAAAAGGTGATCCTGACCCCCAAAGGCAAATGGCAAAGGAGGCTTGGTCTCACGGTAATTTTCTTTGTAAGAATTATATCTTAAATGGACTTGACGATGCACTATACAATGTGTATAGTACAGTCGAGTTAGCCAAGGCATTGTGGGACACCTTGGAAAGGAAGTACAAGATCGAGGATGCCAGGTCAAAGAAATTTGTCGTCGGTAAGTATCTTGACTTTATGATGGTCGATTCCAAATCGGTAACAACTCAAGTAGATGAATTCCAAATCATTCTACATGGGCTTGATGCCGAGGGGATGATCATGAATGATCCTTTTAAGGTGGCTTCCATCATTGAAATGTTGCCTCCTTCGTGGAAGGACTTTAAGAACTATCTCAAGCATAAACGCAAGGAGATGTCCTTAGAAGACATTGTTGTTCGTCTTCAAATAGAAGAGAACAATAGAATGAATGAGGCCAAAATTGCTAAAGGCAAGATGGAGGCAAAGGTCAATCTCGCCGAGGTTAGCACGAGTGGCACAAAGAGAAAGCATTCCGAAACTGCCGGGAATGCTAAGAAAGGGAAGAAGAAGGCCTCTAAAAGGTTCAAGGGGTCTTGCTATAATTGTGGCAAACCGGGCCACTTGTCAAGGGATTGTCGTCTCCCGAAGAAAGAGGCGAACAATGTTGACCATATGGGACCTGAACTTTGCAAGGCGGTTGTCTTTGAAGCCAACGTTGCAAATTTGGAGGAGAACCCTAAAGCATGGTGGATAGATACCGGTGCTACCCGCCATATTTGTGGTAACAAGGAAAGTTTCTCCTCCTATACTCCCATCTCCTAAGAAAGTTTTACATGGGAAATTCGCGACCTCCGATGTTCAAGGCATTGGAAACGTGATTTTGAAGATGACTTCCTAAAAGAAGTAACCTTGTTGGATGTCTGCATGTTCCGGACATCCGTAAAAATTTAGTGTCCAGCGCTTTGCTTAGTAAGGCCGGTTTTAGATTAGTATTCGAATCCGACAAATTTGTACTAACCAAGAATGGTTTGTTTCTTGGAAAAGGTTACCTCGAGGAGGGCCTTTTTAAATTGAATGTAATGACTGTAATCCGCCAAAGTGCGATGAATAAAAGTTGTGTTCCTTATGTTTACTTGTCGGAAAGTTCTAATTTATGGCATGATAGATTAGGACATGTAAACCTCGACACCATTAAGAAATTAGCGAGACAAGATTTAATCCAAATGACTAAATCCGACTCGACTAATAGGTGCGAAGTTTGTGTTGAGGCAAAAATGACAAAGTCGCCATTTAATGCCATACAAAGAGACACAACTCCTCTCGAGTTAATTCACACCGACATATGTGATTTAAAACTAGTGCAAACTCGAGGAGGTAAAAAGTACTTCATTACATTTATAGATGATTGCACTAAGTATTGTTATGTCTATCTCTTAAGAAGTAAGGATGAAGCCTTAGGGGCTTTTGAGACTTATAAGAAAGAAGTTGAGAATCAACTTAACTTGAAAATTAAGAAAATTAGAAGCGATAGAGGTGGAGAATATGAAGCACCGTTTGAAGGATTATGTTGGGAATCCGGCATAATTCATCAAACAACGGCTCCATATACCCTCAATCTAATGGAGTTGCCGAACGCAAAACCGTACTCTCAAAGAGATGATGAACGCACTTTTGATCGGTTCGGGCTTACCCGACAACTTGTGGGGGAAGCAATACTCACTTCTAATTATGTTCTTAATAAAATACCCAAGAAAGGTATTGATAAAACGCCTATGAATTATGGCATAATCGTAGGCCATGTTTTAAATACCTTAAAGTGTGGGGGTGTTTGGCCAAGGTTGAAGTACCTAAGCCTAAACAAGTCAAGATTGGCCCAAAGACCATTATTTGTGTTTTTATTGGATATGCCAATAATAGTAGTGCCTATCGGTTTATAGTGCATAAATCGGACATTCCGGATATGCACGTAGGAACTACTATAGAATCAAGGAATGCGGTATTCTTTGAAAACATTTTTCCGGTTAAGGACGGGAAAGATGTAGGTTCTAATAAGAGAACACATGAGTCTACATCCAGTCCTTCTCAAATAGAAGATGAAGAACCGAGACGTAGCAAAAGGGCAAGAGTGGAAAAGACTTTTGGTCCACGATTTTCTATCTTACATGTTAGAAAACGAACCATCAACTGTTAAAGAAGCTTTGTCCGGTCCGGATAGTTCGTTCTGGAAGGAAGCTATTAACAGTGAAATAAAATCCATAATGCTCAACAATACTTGGGAATTAGTTGATCTCCTCCGGGTTGCAAACCATTAGGTTGCAAATGGATCCTTAAACGGAAGTATAAGGCGGATGGATCTATCGAAAAGTACAAAGCTAGGCTAGTTGCACAAAGGCTTTAGATAGAAAGAGGGATATGATTTCTTCGATACATACTCCCCTGTCACAAGGATCACATCTATTCATATTCTCATAGCTATTGCGGCGGTGCATAATCTTGAGATACACCAAATGGATGTGAAGGCCCTTTCCTTAATGGAGAACTTGATGAAGAAATTTACATGGAACAACCCGAAGGGTTCGTGGTTCCTGGTAAAGAAAGAAAGGTGTGTAAACTTGTAAAATCCTTGTATGGACTAAAACAAGCACCTAAACAATGGCATGAGAAGTTCGATAGAACCATGTTATCGAATGGATTCAAGATCAATGAATGTGACAAGTGTGTCTACATTAAAGGAACATCTGAATCATTCGTTATCGTTTGTCTTTATGTAGACGACATGCTCATAATGGGAAGTAATCATGATTTGATCATGAATACCAAAGGCATGTTAAAGAAGAACTTTGACATGAAAGACATGGGATTAGCTGATGTAATATTAGGGATAAAGATCTCTAGAACATCTGAAGGATTAGTTCTTTCACAATCCCATTACCTAGAGAATATTCTTCGGAAATTCAATGTCTTTGATGACCCTCCGGCTAAGACACCTGTAGACTTGGCTCTACATTTAGCCAAAAACAAAGGGGAACCAGTTTCTCAACTGGAATATGCAAGAATAATTGGCAGTCTGATGTACTTAACAAATTGCACTCGTCCAGACATTGCATATTCAGTGAGTAAACTAAGTACGTTCACAAGCAATCCTAGTACTGATCATTGGAAAGCACTAATGAGAGTACTAAGATATTTAAAGTATACATTAAACCATGGGATACTTTACAATAAATATCCAGCAGTATTAGAAGGATCTTGTGATGCCAATGGATATCGGACACGAAAGACTCTAAGTCCACAAGTGGATATGTATTCACTATAGGTGGAGGAGCAAGTGTCATGGAAATCCTCCAAACAAACGTGTATAGCCGCATCCACGATGGAATGCGAGTTTATCGCGTTAGATAAAGGCTGGGGAAGAAGCGAGAATGGCTTAAGAACTTCCTGGAGGATGTTCCTTGTTGGAGCAAACCATTGCTGTTTGTACTAATCCATTGTGATAGTCAATCGGCAATTGGAAGGGCACGAGAATAGTATGTCTGATAAGTAAGTCTAGACATATTCGTCGTAGACACAATACCGTTAGACCAGTTGATCAAGAATGGCGTTATCACTATTGATTATGTGAAATCATGTGATAACCTAGCGGATCCGTTTACCAAAGGTATAAATCGGGATCAACTGTATAAACTGTTAAGGGGAATGGGTTTAAAACCCACAACAAAAGGACTTATAGCGGACACTCAACCTTGAGAAATGGAGATCCCAGGCCCTTGGTTCAATGAGACAACCAAGTTATAAGTTCTAGTAGAGTTACTTGGAAACAACAACTCGGTTTATTAACCTGGAGATGTTGAATACTCATTCCCAGAACATCCAAGTACAAGCACATGCAGCAGTGGTAAGGATAAGTTGAGAAAACTTTTTAATGATTTCTATACCTACGGGTGGAGTAGTGCATGATACTCTTTATAGTAAGAATCACCTATATAAGCGAGAGGTAATTAGGCCGCCTCTAAAGAAACGCTTATGAATGAGATACGGTCCAGGACCAAAATGGACAAAACGTGAGAACAACTTTTGTTAGAGCTGTTATTATGTGAGTATTATTGTCTTGGTATACATCCGACAGTCACTGGTTCAAAGCGACTCGCTACCAAATGGCTAGTATATCCGATAATATTTCACTAGGGAGGATTCAAGGCCACAAGCTATCTATCCCGATGTAATAATAGTTCGCCGGAACTTTGGACGAAATTGCATACATGCATTAATTGTCATTCATGTGGGGGATTGTTGGAAATAGATAACGGAAAGTTAAGTTTGACTTAACGTTGATCTAGTTTCTAACGGAAGTTCGTTATTTGTTAACGAAACTTGTTACAAAATGTATTCTACATTTGTTGTAGATTATTAAACTCATTTAATGTCTCTAAACCGTTTAGGGTGAATGAGAATTAATGACAAGTGTTTTTTGTAACTTAACGAGAGTTAAATAAAGGGTTAAAGTTAACTTGGGTTGACTTGGGCGATCCAAATTGGTTTGGGTCACAACCTGTTCCCAAAAGGTTTTCGTGACCTTTCGGTTACGGGCTTCGCCGCGGTCGCGCTCCGGCCTAGAGCGGCCGCGCTGATTTAAGGTTAAATCTTGGCTGGTCTCGGCATGAGAGCGCGGTCGCGCTCAAGGAAAGAGCGGCCGCGCTCGTGGGCAGAATCTGAACAGTTTTGGCACCTCTTGAAGTGAAAAGCCATGAACCCTTTAAATCTCTTTAAATACCTTCCCTCCGAATTTCAAATTACACATACAGTCATTTGAGCCTTCCAACCCTCTAGAGAGATAGATTAACATAGCCAAATCATATCATCTTGTTGCATCAAATCTTTTCAAGTCCAAAGTTCAAAACATTGAGTTGTTCGTTAGATTAGTTATATTGGAGTGCTCCTTATAACTAATAGTTAAGTCGTTTTATCTTACGAGAGTTTTGTTATTCAACCGTAAGCACCTGTGCGGGACAAATAACTCTTACGGAGATTGTATATAATACAAGACTCGACTTGTTTCTAGTTTTCCCAATCTCCGTTATTTTCTCCGTCAGATTTTCTGTTAAGTTCTTGAGAAGCCATACATAAAGTCCAACATCATGAACTAGCCAGCTCGAAGATAGGTCAGAAGGACAAACGCAATGTACTGAAGTAACTTATGTCAGGAAGCTGAAAAATGATGGTCTTATACCATTTAAGTTACATGGGCCACTGGCAGTTATTAATTAATGTCGGAAGTATTTTTTTTTGTTGAATGTGATGGATTTAGTGGATATCCTTTGCACGATATCACAATCCTGCCTCCCCGCAACCTGCGTTCTTGGTACTCTGTATATATGGGAATGTTAGGAGCATAGTGAGGACATTTTCTTTACCTGAGTCAATGTTGACAGTTTGAGAGCTCTGTTATTGAAAGAAAGAAGAATAGGGAGAACAAGCAATGAACTCTTTACCAATGGTGAAGAAAAAGGAGAAAAAATACTCCCTCTGTCCTTAAATGAATGTCGAAAATTTCAAATTTGCTCTTGATCAAGAGCAACTTTGAAATTTTTTTCGACATTCATTTAGGGGCAGAGGGAGTAGGTAAGACTGGACAGGTTTATTAGGAAATAATTTAGGCCTTCCCAAGATTTGTAAATTATGTTCGGTCCTTGATACAGCTGTTATTATTGCTCTCAGAATTTGCACAAAGCGTTCAACGTTTTTAGGGACATTGCTGTCATAGGAATGTAGCTAAAACGTTTCTAGTTTAGAAGATTTCGTGCTGAGGTCAAAAAATGGATTTGAGGAAAAAAAAGAGACAAATATGGGTGAGAAGAAGCTTTATGAGTCAGGACTTAAAGCTTGTTGATATCAGTGCCGTTCCTTGAATGATTAATGTTGCAAAGTGGTAAAATCCTTGCTTGGTTAACTTTCTGTTTGCAGTTTCAGATGCCTCGTCTCTGCAGGTCTTATGAAGATCTATAATCGATTGAATGCCATTTCAATTCTATAGGTACATATGTCTAGCTCAATTTGCTCAAATAAGAAAATCACTTGGAAAGTAGAATTGCCAGTTTACAACACCAAGCAAATAAGAATCTGCATATTTTTCAACCAGGCTCTAGTGTTTTGGAACAAGAGTTGTCTCTGTTCCGGTTGTAGCCAAAGGATGATCATTGCACCCGTCATTACCAGAGTTCCGAGTCCAAAAAAAAAATAAGAATCTGCCTGCCATTCCATTGAGGGGAGAAAAAAAAAAAAACTAGTCAAATCCAGAGAAACAGCAATAAAATCACCAAAAAAAAAATAAAAAATTGAGGGACCGGAAGGAAGAAACTCACCTATTTAGTTACCGTTCCGGTGTCATTGAGTAATGAAAACACAACGCAAAACTGAGAATTTCTAAACAGCAATCTGGTATACCTGCATACATGAGTGGATTTAATAAAATGAAAAACAAGAAAAACAATTATAAAGTAAAGAACATAGAATACAGTACACACACACACACACACACACACTAAAGAAAAAGGGACAGATAGATGAGAAATGTGGCTATTATCACTCACAAGCACACAGAACAGAAACGTATAGACAACATACACACATTAACACAAACCCAAACCCAAACCCAAACCCAAACCCAAATCCAAACCCTAGTTCATCTATATGTTGTTTATGTAGTTGGACCCTTTCACCTACCATACTCAATAGAGCTACCTACTTGGGTCTTCCAGGCTTTTTTCCCACACTCTTTCTAACTTCGAGAAGATTAAATCTAATAATGCAAAAATATAAAAGGGGTAGTAGCCATTCTCAAATATCAGTTCAACCCTTGCGAGGACTTGGTTTATTTCATGCTTGGCAACTAGCCATTCTCAAAAAACTTCCATACACAGGCACACATATACTCACACAACATCACAAAGACTCAGAGCACAACCTTCAATACACATACACTATCATAATTTGGCAAATTCTTCTTCCAAAGTACGGACAAGCCCTCCAAACACAATAAAATCAACTTTATACTACATATGTCTCTAAATGAATGTCCAAATTTCATTTTGTAAGACACTCTAAGAATGTGTGCCTTTTATACATTTTAATGGCAAAAATACATGAATATTATATCATCCACAATCTAAACATTTAGTTTTACGATAATAAAATGAATGACAAAAATTTTTGGTAAAAAAGTGTTTAGGGACAGTTTTTTACAAAAATCATTTTGGGACAAAAATTACTTGAATTTGGACATTCATTTAAGGACATTTAGGGACAGAGGGAGTAAGAAGTTCATAACAAGCCATACAACAGGTAAAACATCATAAAAACAGAACTAAAGTTTACCTTCAAAGAGGACTACACCTACGTCAAGAAAATTGATGCCTGCCATTACATTGAGAGAAAAATAGATAAGAGTCAAAATCTCGAGAAATAGCAAGAAAATTACAAAAACAAATTGACGGACCGGAAGGAAGGAAGAAAGGCTCACCTATCTAATTACAGTTCTGATGTCACTGAGTAACGAAGAATGAACAAAAAAAAAACACAGCAAAACTATATAAGAGGATTTCTAAACACTGAATTCCCAATTACGCAATCTGGTATACCTGCATGCAACAGTGAATTTAGTAAAATGCAAAACAAGAAAAACAATTATAAAGTTAGACGATAGAATACACACACAGAGGAAAAAGAGACAGATAGACAAGATGCATGAGACTTTTAAAGACGAAAATGTGCTTTACTTCTATGGATATCTTAAGAACGTATACAAATCCTTTCTGGCTCTCAATACACAAGGGCTTGGGGTTGGCTTCTATGAAAAGGTAAGACCAAGTATCATAGGCACGATATATGTCCTACAAAGGTTCCAAAATCCATTTAACTCATATTAGTAATCGCTATTTATTCCATAAGAAAATATGGGAATTAAACTGTAGTATTATCTGCTACTAAGAACTAAAATCTCGGATAATCTAAAGACTAAAGCAGAGCAATTGAACCTGTTGCACCGGATCCTCATAAAACATAAGCACATAACAACAACTTAAGAAATCGAAACACACAAGCTTTAACTTTAACTTCCTTGGATTGCAAGTTCTACATTACTTCTACGCATGTTCTAGAGTATAACTCCAAGCATAGCCTAAGCTGTGATCAAAACACATTGCTTTTTAGGATCAAAACAGGTCTCGTACTCATGCCATACTAGGAAAATGTCACAGACAAGCTCAAATTGGAAATAACAAAACAATTGGATCAAGGATTTTATTGAATGAACCAAGCTAACAACAGAGAATTAAATGAAAACAAGGACAATTGACCGAAGCAAAACTAGTTATGCTCTAGTTATGCTCTGAACCAGTGGCGGATCTACACCTAAGCTATTGGTGGTGCCTATTCTTAATAAAAAAAAAAAAAAAGGCAACAATAAAAAAAACACCGCGAGAACCGTTAAGATAGAAAAACGAGACAGAGTGGATTCTAGTTCATCTATATGACTACTAAGTCTCAACAATGCAACACAAGTTAAGATAAAAAAAACGAGACAGAGTGGTCATACCTCATAAGTCAAGGTACCCCCAGCAGAACAGGGCTAGCAGAACAGGGCTGGCGAATTGTGACATTTGAAATAGTTCCATTAGCAGAAATAACAAAAACACCACGAGAACCGTTCAAAACAAGTGAAAAGATCTTCTCAGTTATGTCCTGCAAATTTAAAAGGAAATAAGCATAAACTTTTACAAATTTAAAGGATCTCAAAGAAAAACAATTGAGGATGAAAAATCTTCATCTCCGTGTAAATAAAAGGTGGACCAATATCCTATAAATTACCTCCCCCTGATTCACTTGTATCAGGGGGAGGTAATTTACTCCCCCTGATTCATTTTATATATTTTCATACTACATTTCATAGCAATCACTTTCCAAGCAATAACTGTTCGGACATCTGCAGATTAAAAAAAAAAAAAAAATCAGAAAGAAAATCGAGCAACTGAAAGAAAAGTGAATCTCACTCCGTAAGAATGAGCTCCTGATTCAGTAGACATTAGACATTAAAAGATTATTCCTTTGTAAGCATGAGATACATAAACTAGAAAATATACCAGTGTTCAACCATGCAGAAAATATTACCATGTTATCAAAAATCCAATTAAGCTAAGTTTATAGAATTTAGAACAAATCAAAATCCAAAATCCAAATCAAAATCCAAAATCCAAAATCCAAATCAAAATCCAATTTTTCGAGTCAGTAAAAAAAAGGAGGTTTCTTCATGTCATTTTTTAAGCTACAGATTAACTGACATAAATTAAAAGATATATATATATATATATATATATATATATACATATATAAATGAATAAATTAGATGAACCCATTATCAGATGGGATACAAGATCAAAAACCCAGATTCCAATTTTCCCAGGTAACAACCGAACCAATCAGGGGCGGATCAGCGGATGTAAGGGACACAGGGAGTGTGCAATTTTGTAAAAAGTTCAGGTAACAACCGAACCAATCAAAATCCAAATAAGGAAAATTAAAGCAATTTTAAATTTCTAGGGTTTACCTTTGATTCGAGAAATTCTTCTTGATTTTGTGAGGGGGTTTCGGAGGGGGTTTTGGTTCGCCCATTCTATGGCCGGAGAGGTCGGCGGTGGGGAGGGAGGCGGCGGTGGAGGGAGGAGGGAGGAGGGAGGAGACGGCCGAGAGTGATGCGCAGGAACTGGAAGGAAGGAGCGTTTGCTGCTGGTTTGATGTTTCTGTCTTCAGCGTTTCAATTTTCAAATCCAATAAACATCTTTTTTTTTTTTTTTTTTTTCCTTCCTAAGCAAAACGACTTCGTTTTGTAAAAAAAAAAAAATTTTTTTTTTTTTGGTGGTGCCTGTGCACCATCAGGCACACACTCACATCCGCCCCTGCTCTGAACTACATCTACTGCAAAAAGTGAAAATAGCAGGAAGAAAGCTAAAAATCAAAAAGAATTCCACGCCCTTTTCTCCCCTCTGTCGTCACTGCCTTATACTGGATTGAGCCCACCTTCACGTGCTTGCAACGGCCATAAGGATCTACCAATAGCAGAGCGACCCTTGTCAGAGCATGTGCAATCCGTTTGAGCACATCCTCTCACGTGCTTTACTTATTTAACGAGGGAATTTACTTAAGTACCCTCCAGCTATAATTCGACATAGAAACTATAACTAATATAACGGTAAAGATGCCCCTCCTGTTACATTCCCTTCCCCTTAAAAACAACCTTGTCCTCAAGGTAGAAAATCTGAAAACTATTGATCGATTACAGCAGCATCCTCCCAAGTAGAATCTGACTCAGCTGCATTTGTCCAATGAACCAAGATTTGAGGAACTGCCACATTGCCCCTCTTAATCATTCTTCTTGCTTTCACAACAAAAGGTTGGACCAATAGTTGCCCTTCAGCACTAATCTTAGGTAAGGTTGGGGAACATGTAGCCTTAGAGCCCATTTTTTTCTTGAGCAATGAAACATGGAATACAGGATGGATCAAAGAATCAGCTGGTAATTCTAACTTATAAGCAACTCCACCAATTTTTAAGGACCAAAATATTTGGCTGCAGGCTTCTTGTTGACCCTCCAGGCAACTGTGTTTTGCCTATAAGGTTGTAACCTTAAGTATACCCAAATTCCCAACACAAAAACTCTCTCGCATCTCTCATTCCAATAGATGAATGAGTAGTGGTGTATACCACCACTCGCCCAGGGAAGCCACTTCACCCATTCCCTCGGGTCTCGCGGTCGCCGCGGCTCTAAGGTAAGCCTCCAAATATTGATTAACCCTTTCATTCGACCATCACTTTGAGGGTGATAGGCTGTGCCATGGTTCAATTGAGTGCCCAAGATTCTAAACAATTCCTTCCAAAATAGACTGAGGAACAATTTATCTCTATCACTCACTATTGTTTTGGGTAATCCATGCAGTTTATAGATGTGTTCTATAAAATGTTTAGCTAATCACAAGGTGGAGCCAAGTGGGTGAGATAAGGCTATGAAATGACTATACTTAGTAAATCTATCAACAACCACCCATATCATATCCTTCCCATTAGAGTTGGGTAACCCCTCCACAAAGTCCATAGAGATGTCCTCCGAAATTTTATTTGGAATGGATAAAGGCTATAATAAACCGTGATAAGCGGAGGTGCTCACCTTTGTTCTTTTTCGCAATTGTCACATTCTCCGACCCATTTCTGATCGTTTTCTTCTTAGTCCCGGCCAATAGAAATATGTTTTAATTCTATTGAAAGTTGCATCTCTCCTGCAGTGTACACCAAAGTGTCCTTCATGGAACTCTTTAATAACCTTCTCCCTTAAGCCTCGCCCCCTCGACTCCCAATATATATTTTGTCTTGCCATTTTAAGTAAGCCTTTAACAAAACTCCATTCATTATTCTCGTGAACCAATAGTTGCTTGCAACATGAGATTGGTGACCTCATCATCTCCCACATAACTCGTCCTTGATTTCCTCTAGCCATGATGGAACTACAAAGAAGCTTAATTCCATACAACTACCTTCTTCATTATCCACTCTCGACAAGGCATCAGCATCGCCTACCCCGTTGTCACTTCCCTTCTTATAAACAATCTCATAGTCCAACCCCATTAACTTTGTTAGCCACTTTTGTTGCAAAAGAGTGGTAAGCCTCCTGCTCCATAAAGTATTTGATACTTTGCCGGTCGCTGCTAATGATAAAATGTCTTCCTTGCATATAGCGACCTCCATTTAGTTTACTCCCATTATAACCGCCAACAATTCTTTCTCATAAGTAGAAAGAGCTTGTGACCTAGCATTCACCCTTACTCAGAATGCTATTGTTCCCCTGCTGCATCGTAACCGCACCTCGGGGCATTGCTAGTACCGGGGCGGTACACATTGCCTCCTTCAAAGTCTCAAAATCTACTAGCCGCTCTGCATCATACAAAACAAGCTTCTTCTTAAGCAACCGAGTTAAGGGTTTGCTTTATTAAGCCATAATCTCTTACAAACCTCCTGTAATACCCAAGCTAATCCTAGGAACCCTCTCGAGTTATTTGATGGTTGTAGGCGTGGGCCGCTCTTCATGGCCGCTATCTGTGGGTCACCGAAACTCCTTCCCGCATATGAGGCGGCCAAGGTATTCCAGTTTTTGCTGAGCAAAAGAACATTTACTCATTTTAGCAAAAAGTTGGCGATGCTCCATTAGACTCAGAACCTGTTCCAACAATTGTAATGCTCTGACATAGTTACACTGTACACTAAAATGTCATCAAAGAATACTAAGACTCCTCTCCTTAATAATGATTCAAACACTTCATTCATTATGGCCTGAAAATAGGTTGGTGCATTCGTCAAGCCAAAAGGCATCACCTTAAATTCAAAATGGTCATGGCGGAGTGTTCTCAAGGCCGTTTTAGGAATGTCCTCAGGTGCTACCCTTATTTGATGATAACCTGACCTGAGATCAAGTATAGAGAACCACTTTGCCCCATGAAGTTCCTCCAATGACTCTTCAATCACTGGAATAGGGAATTTGTTCTTGATGGTGTGCTCATTCAATCTTCTATAATCCACACATAATCTCTAAGTGCCATCTTTTTTCAAAACCAATAACACAGGTGAGGCAAAGGGGCTACTACTGTATTGGATAATGCCACTCTCCATCATTTCCTTCACTTGTCTTTCTATTTCAGTTTTCTGGAAATGGGGAGTTCTGTAAGGCTTTTGGCTTATAGGTTCGCTTCCCTCCTTAAGGGGAATGTGATGACCTTGTCTCCTTTTTTGTGGTAATCCCTTAGGTTCCTCAAAGACGACTTGTGCCTAGACAACAATTGGTCAACGGGTGTGTCAGAATCTCACTAGAACCCCGTTTCCCATTCATATAGAACAAATACCCCACAAGTCATTCCTCGGTCTTCCTTATTAATCGGCCTAAGACCCTTACTACTATCATTTTTAAGAACCCTTCTTCACTAGTGCCTTTAATGCTAACTCTCTTCTTTCTTCGTTGAAGAATGATTTTCATCTTATTATAATCCAAGCGTGATTGAAGGCTACGGCCTTCGAGCTATTCTACTCCCGCACAATATCACACCCTCCAAGTGGAAGAATTCTCGCATCTCGCCATAAATTTGTATCCATGCATCTCCCAATTGAATTCCCTACAAATTGCATCACCGTCAATCTATTGCCATTTGTCACACCACATTTAGAGAAGTGGCTTGTAGGGCAACACAACCTAACAATTCCACTGTTCAGAGGATCACCGAAGTTATGAGTAGCACGACTATCAATTAATATAACAATTTACCTTCTCTTCACCTTGCCTTTTACCTTGATAGTGCCGTTTGTAGGTATCCCATTCGTAGCTAGGACAAAATTTGTGCCTCATCTTCATTAGCCTCCCGAATTTCTATTTCCGGTTCTTCAATTATCTCCTCCATTTCTTTCCCATACAATGCATACAACTTAGTCTTACACACATGCCCCTTGTAAACTTATCATCACAAAGGAAAACATAGTCCCTTTCTTCTCTTGTCATTTATCTCGTAGCTTGTGATGGTTTTTGCTTGTGGTCGTTCCATTAATTGCACCGGTAGAACTAGAGGGGATTGAAAGGGTAGGGTTTTGGTGTACGAACCAAAGATAAGTTTTAGGGGTAAGTGACATGTTTGCCCGGATTGTTTCAAGTTATGCTCACCGTTTAGCTAACTCCATAGCCTCCTCCAAACCTGTTTGGTTTTGCCATACTTACAAAGCATCTTTAATTTCCTCCTTCAACCCACTCCAAAAACTTGATAGGAAATACTCATCATTGAGTCCCTTTTACTTCATTCCCACCATAGCTTTGAAGCTCATCAATATAAGTATCCACGATAGAGCTCTTAATCAACTTATTAAACTCGCTCGCATTCTTATGTTCTCTAGGTGCAAACTTCCCAATAACATCATCGACAAACATCCACCAAGGAATTAGCCCCTTTATCTACTGGTAGAACCGATACCAAATGACAAGCTCCGCCATCAAAGTAAGTTCAAGCATATTTGGCTTTCCTCGCTCATCCATGGGATTGAAATCAAAGAATTGATCATATTTTATTGCCCATCCTCTAGATCTCGTACCATTAAACCTGGGAAATCCATCTTTGGTGGCTTGGCCCCCAAGGTCCATTCCAAATTGGGAGGTGTGAAATAGGGCGGTTACATATAAGCATTGAATTGATTGAGGTTAGGTTGTTGGTAATTATTCTGGTTATGGTTCTCAAATTGATTATATGGTGGTGCTTGAAAAGGAGCGTGACGCAGATTTTCGTGAGCGTGATTTGGGTGGTGTGTAAACCGGTTATTCGAGGCTACATTTTGATGGAAATGGGGTGGGGGTCCTTGATGAAATTGATTCGTATTATTATGCCGAAGGTTGTGATTGGTATAATTAGAGTACCTAAGATCTCGTAGGTTCAAAGGCGTCCCTTCTCGGGTGTAGCTCGAGATCCGACTCTGACTACCACCATCTTCATTGTTGATTTCTCCAGACTTCCTCTTCCCATTATCGAACTTAGCACTCAAGCCTTCCATCAAAGCCCTTACTTCACCCATATTCGATCGAATCTCAGCTTCTATCACCTCCATTCTCTTATCAGATCTAGCATTAGCTTCATCTAGTTTCTTCTCAATTCCTTCAATTCTCCTATCTACCTCCTTCCAGCGAGTACCGTCGGCCATAGCAACAGAAGCAGCCCAAGGATGGAACTGCTCTGACACCAATTTGTCACAGACAAGCTCAAATTGGAAATAACAAAACAATTGGATCAAGGATTTTATTGAATGAACCAAGCTAACAGCAGAGAATTAAATGAAAACAAGGACAATTGATTGAAGCAAAACTAGTTATGCTCTGAACTACCTCTACTGCAAAAAGTGAAAATAGCAGGAAGAAAGCTAAAAACCAAAGAGAATTCCACGCCCTTTTCTCCCCTCACGTGCTTGCAACGGCCATAAGGATCTACCAATAGCAGAGCAACACTTGTCAGAGCATGTGCAATCCGTTTGAGCACAGCCTCTCACGTGCTTTACTTATTTAACGAGGGAATTTACTTAAGTACCCTCCAGCTATAATTCGACATAGAAACTATAACTAACATAACGGTAAAGATGCCCCTCCTGTTACATTCCCTTCCCCTTAAAAACAATCTTGTCCTCAAGGTAGAAAATCCGGAAACTGTTGATCGATTATAGCAGCATCCTCCTAAGTAGAATCTCGATCACCGCATTTGTCCAATGAACCAAGATTTAAGGAACGCCACATTGCTTTCTCTCAATCATTCTTCTTGCTTTCACAAAGAAAAGGTTGGACCAATAGTTGCCCTTCAGTACTAATCTTAGGTAAGGTTGGGGAACATGTAGCCTTAGAGCCCAATTTTTTCTTGAGCAATGAAACATGGAATACTGGATGGATTAAAGAATCGGCTGGTAATTCTAACTTGTAAGCAACTCCACAAATTTTTTCAATAACCCTAAAAGGACCAAAATATTTGGCTGCAGGCTTCTTGTTGACCCTCTAGGCAACTGTGTTTTGCCTATAAGGTTGTAACCATAAGTATACCCAGTCCCCAACACAAAAAACTCTCTCGGATCTCCCCTCGTCAGCATAAACTTTGTACCTATTTTGAGCTTGGTAAAGGCTTTCCTTGAGAATCCCATCCAATGCAGCCCTTCCTTTGAAAAAGTCACTTACTGTAGCCACTGTTGACTCATCCTGGTGTGGAAGGATCATTACCCTGGGGTCACACCCATATAAATCTTTGTATGGGCTCATTCCAATAGATGAATGAGAGTGGTGCTCGGTACCACCACTCGCCCACGGAAGCCACTTCACCCATTCCCTCGGTCTGGCCGGTCATGGCTCGAGGTAAGCCTCCAAACATTGATTAACCCTCTAAGTTTGACTCATCACTTTGAGGGTGATAGGTTGTGCTAGCGGTTCAATTGAAAGTGCCCAAAATTCTAAACAATTCCTTCCAAAATAGATCGAGGAACAATTTATCTCCATCACTCACTATTGTTTTGGGTAATCCATGCAGCTTTATAGATGTTTTCTATAAAATGTTCAACCCAATCGCGCAGTAGAGCAAGAAATAAGTGTAGATAAGGCTATGAAATGACTATACTTAGTAAATCTATCAATAACCACCCATATCATATCCTTCCCATTAGACTTGGGTAACCCCTCCACAAAGTCCATAGAGATGTCCTCCCAAATTTTATTTGGAATGGATAAAGGTCAGAATAAAACCAGTGATAAGGGTGGTGCTCACCTTTATTCTTTTGGCAATTGTCACATTCTCCGACTCCATTTCTTTTCGATTGTTTCTCTTAGGCCTGGCCAATAGAAATATGTTTTAATTTGATTGAAAGTTGCATCTCTCCCCGGGAGGTGTCCACCAAAGTGTCCTTCATGGAACTCTTTAATAACCTTCTCCCTTGAAGCCTCGTCTTCGACTCCCAATATATATTCCGTCTTGCCATTTGAGTAAGCCCTTAACAAAACTCCATTCATTATTCTCAGGAACCAATAGTTGCTTGCAACATGAGATCGGGTGACCTCATCATCTCCCACATAACTGCCTTGATTTCCTCTAGCCATGATGGAACTACAAAGCAATTAATTCCATACAACTACCTTCTTCAATATCCACTCTTAACAAGGCATCACCTACCCCGTTGTCACTTCCCTTCTTATAAACAATCTCATAGTCCAACCCCATTAACTTTGCTAGCCAATTTGGTTGCAAAAGAGTGGTAAGCCTCTATTCCATAGAGTATTTGATACTTTCATTGGTCGGTGTTAATGATAAAATGCCTTCCTCAGACATATGACCTCCATTTAGTTACTCCCATTATATCTGCCAACAATTCTTTCTCATAAGTAGAAAGAGCTTGATGACCTAGCAATCAGCTCCCTTACTCAGAATGCTTTGTTCCTCTGTTTCATCGTAATCGCACCTATACCCTTATTGCTGGCATCGGGCCAATCACAAAGGCAATTCAAAATTGGGCATTGCTAGTACCGGGGTGGTACACATTGCCTCCTTCAAATTGTCTCAAAAGCTACTTAAGCCGCGAGCACCATACAAAACAGCTTCTTCTTAAGTAACTAAGTTAAGGGTTTGCTTATTAAGCCATAATCTCTTACAAACCTCCCGTAATACCCATTTAATCCTAGAAACCCTCTCGAGTTATTTGACGGTTGTAGGTGTGGGCCGCTCCTTCATGGCCGCTATCTTTTGTGGGTCACCGAAACTCCTTCCCCGCATATGAGGTGGCCAAGGTACTCCAATTGTTGTTGAGCAAATGAACACTTGCTCATTTTAGCAAAAAGTTGGTGATGCTCCATTAGACTCAGAACCTGTTCCAACAATTGTAGGTGATCTTCCATAGTTGCACTGTACACTAAAATGTCATCAAAGAATACTAAGACTCCTCTCCTTAGTAATGATTCAAACACTTCATTCATTAAGGCCTGAAAAGAGGCTGGTGCATTGGTCAAGCCAAAAGGCATCACCTTAAATTCAAAATGGCCATGGTGTGTTCTGAAGGCTGTTTTAGGAATGTCCTCAGGTGCTACCCTTATTAGATGATAACTCGACTCGAGATCAAGTTTAGAGAACCACTTTGCCCTACGAAGTTCCTCCAATAACTCTTCAATAACTGGAATAGGAAACTTGTTCTTGATTGTATACTCATTTAACCTTCTGTAATCAACATATAATCTCCATGTCCCATCCTTCTTCAACACTAATAGCACAGGGGAGGCAAAAGGGCTACTGCTATGTTGAATAATGCCACTAATCATCATTTCTCTCGCTTGTCTTACTATTTCAGTTTTCTGGAAATGGGGAGTTCTGTAAGGCTTTTTGCTTATAGGTTCAGTTTCCTCCTTAAGGGGAATGTGATGATCTTGTCTCCTTTTTTGTGGTAATCCCTTAGGTTCCCCAAAGACTTCCTTGTGCCTAGACAACAATTGGTCAATGGGTTGTAGAATATCACCAGAACCCTGTTTCCCATTCATATAGAACAAATACACCATAAGTCCTTCCTTAGTCTTCCTTATTAATCTGCTAAGACCCTTACCCCTGATCATTTTTAAGGACCCTTCTTCACTAGTGCCTTTAATGCTAACTCTTTTCTTTCCCAGTTGAAGAATGAATTCCAACTTATTATAATCCAAGGTGATTGGGCTATGGCCTTTGAGCCATTCTACTCCCAGAATAACATCACACCCTCCAAGTGGAAGAATTCTCAGATCTGCCACAAATTTGTATCCCTGCATCTCCCAATTGAATTCCATACAAATATAACAAATTTGTAGGGCAACACAACCTAACAATTCCACTGTTCCAGGGTCAATGAAGTTATGAGTAGCACACTATCAATTAATATAACAATTTCCCCTTCTCTTCACCTTTGCCTTTACCTTGATAGTGCTGTTTGTAGGTATCCCATTCAGAGCTACGACAGAAATTTGTGCCTCATCTTCGTTAGCCTCCTGAATTTCTATTTCTGGTTCTTCAATTATCACCTCCATTTCTTCCCCATACAATGCATACAACTTAGTCTTACACACATGCCCCCTTATAAACTTATCATCACAGTGAAAACATAGTCCCTTTCTTCTCTTGTCATTTATCTCGTAGCTTGTGATGTTTTTTGTTGTGGCTATTCCATTATTTGCACCTAAGAGAACTAGAGGGGATTGAGGTGGGTAGTGTTTTCGTGTATTAATCAAGATAAGTTTTAGTGGGGTAAGTGACCTGTTTGGTTCTGGATTGTTTCAGGTTATGCTCAGCCTGTTTAGCTAACTCCATAGCCTCCTCCAAACTATTTGGTTTTGCCATACTTACAGCACCTTTAATTTCCTCCTTCAACCTACTCCAAAAACTTGATAGGAAATACTCATCAGCGAGTCCCTTTTGCTTCATTCCCACCATAGCTTTGAGCTCATCAATGTAAGTATCCACGGTAGAGCTCTAAATCAACTTATTAAACTCGCGGATTCTTATGTTCTCAAGGTGCAAACTTCCCAATAACATCATGACAAACATCCACCAAGGAATTAGCCCTTATCTACTCGGTAGAACCGATACTGACAAGCTCTGCCATCAAAGTAAGTTGAAGCATATTTGGCTTTCCTCAGTTCATCCTCGGGATTGAAATCAAAGAATTGATCACCGTTTATTGCCCATCCTCTAGGATTTGTACCATCAAACCTGGGTCATTCCATCTTTGGTGGCTTTGCTCCCAAGGTCCATTCCGCTTGGGAGGTGTGAAATAGGGTGGTTGTATATAAGCATTGAATTGTTTGAGGTTAGGTTGTTGGTAATTATTCTGGTTATGGTTCTGAAATTGATTATATGGTGGTGCTTGAAAAGGAGTGTGATGCAGATTTTGGTGATGTGTAAACTGGTGATTTGAGGCTACATTTTGATGAAAATGGGGTGGGGGTCCTTGATGAAATTGATTTGTATTGTTATGATAAAGGTTGTGATTGGTATAATTAGAAAGTACCTAAGATCTATAGGTTCACAAATGCGTCCCTTTCCTCCTCGTGTAGCTCCGCATCTCGACTTTGACTACCACCATCTTCATTGTTGATTTCTCCGCACTTCCTCTTCCCATTATCGAACTTAGCACTCACTCTTCCATCATAGCCCTTACTTCACCCATATTCGATCGAATCTCAGCTTCTATCACCTCCATTCTCTTATCAGATCTAGCATTAGCTTCATCTAGTTTCTTCTCAATTCCTTCAATTCTCCTATCTACCTCCTTCCAGCGAGTACCGTCGGCCATGAAGCAACAGGGGCGCTCAAGGATGGAACTGTCCGCTTCCGATACCAACTCTGTCACGTACAAGCTCAAATTGGAAATAACAAAACAATTGGATCAAGGATTTTATTGAATGAACCAAGCTAACAATGTGAGAATTAAAATGAAAACAAGGACAACTGACTCGAAGCAAAACTAGTTACATGCCTCTAGTTATGCTCGAACTACCTATACTCGCAAAGAGTGAAAATAAAGCAGAAGCTAAAGCTAAAAACCAAAGAGAATTTCTTCTCCCTCTTTCGTCGTCACCGCTCTTTATACCGGATTGAGCCCACTCTTCACGTGCTTGCAACCCGGCTATAAGGATCTACTCAATAGTGAGCGACACTTGTCGTAGAATGTGCAATCCGTTTGAGCAACGTGCCTCTCACGTGCTTTTACTTATTTAATTTGCGAGGGAATTTTACTTAAGCTACCCTCCAAAAGCCTATAAATTCGACATGTAGAAACTAGTAACTAACATAACGGTAAAGATGCCCCTCCTGTTACGCAGTAAAACCATTTCGCAATTATGTTTTAACCACACCTAATATTTATTTTTCTCAAGATGATCAAAATTTAGTTTCCTATCTCAAGTAAGATCTAAATTAAACTAATTATCTTTAAAGCCCTAAAGTTAAAAAAGATTATACTCAAACTGAAAAAAAAAAATGAATAATAATTTAACTCATGCACAACATTTCCTTTAATATATCAAGGAGTTAAATAAAAATGATTAAACAAATAATAAAATAGGGGACACACAAAAAACAAGCAACAAACACAAACAACCCTAACCCTAACCCTAACCCTAACCCTAACCCTAACCCTAAGCATAATTTCATAAGGAAGCAATTTTATCAAAACCTAATTCTAATGTAAAGATATAGAGTAGAAACTTACCTATGCTTTCTACTGGGAAAAGACTGCCTGACCTCCCTTCTTTGGGATGGTGTTTGATCGACGCGTCGGCAGAGTTGTTGGCGCTGGCACGGCCGCTCCTTCCCCTTCTCGTGATTCTCGCGCGCTGCCGGGCCTTTAGCCATTCACTTCCGCAAGGGGATATACTCGTATAAAACCTGAGCCTTTCGAGAGACATGGCGATGAGTGCCAATCTTGCGATCTTCCGCCCGTGCTTCAATTACACAATCAATTTTACCATCTCAGCATTCTCGATGGACTTGTGCCGATTTCTTTGCGATGCAATTCATCTCTCCTAGCGATCGTCTTCCCGTCTGCGTATAGGTCTTCCTAAGAAGGCGATCAACGGCCGACGGATTAGCTACCCTCAAATACTAAGTGATCTTCATGTTAAGCCCCAACGATCCAAGCAATGGTGAACCCAAAGAAACAATCTCTCGCTTTGACATTTTACGAAATGTTGAAGAAAATCGAATCGCGCGTACGAACATTTCGATTGTAAGTTCTTATATTATACAGTGGGCAAATTGCAAATCTAAGTTAAGTATTTTTTTATCAATTTTGCAATTTGGATTTTCTAATATTGAAAATTGTAAGCTTCGATTTCTTGTAACATTGATATTTTGTTACAATTTGATATAAAACCTAACAAATTATTAATATTTTGACGCGATTAAAGTCATGTTCCATGTAAATAACTTTTTAAGTGGGCATGCTAATCATTTTGTGCAGGGGAAAAGAATAATTTATTTTTTAACATCAAAATGATGTAGCTTTATAACACTTGGTTAATGGAAAAAAAACGATTCAAAAATATAAATTAATTAAAAAATACGTAAAGTAGTGAGTGGTGGCTTGCCGACTATGATGCTAATGAGGTAGTGGTCGGTGAAGGCTGGGGGGTTAAAATGAATACAATGACCATTACGACTCTAAAAAATCAAATGTATGTCACAATTTACTCTGAGTTTTGTCAAAAAAAAAAAACTAAACATTTCATTAATTTTTACATCAATTAGCAATAAAATGTCAATGTTAGGAATCAAATTGCAACTTTTTCAATGTTGAAAACCAAATTGGCAAATGTAAGAACACAAATATAGGTAACCAAATTGCAATTTACCCTATTTATATACTTATACTCTAGGTGTGTGTGTGCGTTTAAAAGTCCAGGGTTTTATTAATTATTGTTCACTTTTCAACACTTAAGGGCAAAGGGTGGAATAATAGAAATTATATTAAATATAAGAAGATACTCTCTCCGTCCCAGCTTTTAAGGTTTTTACTTTTTCTTTTGGGTAAACGACAAATTGAGGTAACGTATCATACGATGTATTTTCTTACAATTAATGGAAACATACTACGATTTGACATCTTTAAATGTAACGTGACTTTTCCATCTCTATTTCATATAATGGAACGTACCTAACGCCGTTAAAAAGATAACAAAAATTTCAACGATATAATAAAAAGACTAACACTCATTAAATACATTTAACAATTGTGAGTCTAATTAATGGATTTAATAGTCTTCTTCCTTATCCTCCACATTGTTTAGTTCACCACTCATCATTCCGTCTCACCGCCATAAATCACCACCCATCAT
>JAFEMH010007672.1:0-80107 GCA_022495995.1 Adenophora triphylla var. japonica
TGCTCAACTTGCCGACTACCCAGACGCCCCGCACAGGTCTTTTCACATGCCGAGTAATTGAGCTCACTTCCCCGGCAGCCTTCCGACCGACAAAGTAAATGGCATTCTCTATCCGAGAGTCTTTCTTCTCCCGAGCAAGCATAGCCCCAACCGCCGTATCGCTGACAAAGTGAGATAGAGCAAGAGGTTTATGTCTATGTGGGGGCATAGTACCGAGGATGTACTAAGTATGCCTTGATCTCGCCGTCGAAGGCGTCCCGGCATTCTTCGGTCCATTCGTGTCTACATTCTTCTTCATGAGCTTGAAGATGGGCTCAGCACATAGTGGTCAACCTGATTGACGAAACGGCCGATGTACCGCAGCTTGCCCATAAAGCTTTGACTTCGTCCTGGCTTGAGGTGGCCACATGTCTATAATAGCTTTGATCTTTCGGGGTTCGACTTTGATACCTCGCTCCGTGACCATATACCCAAGCACTTTTCCCCTTGTCACTCCGAAGGTGCATTTAGCAGGGTTTAGTCTCATGGAATGTTGTCTCAGCCTCTCAAAGAACTTTCGCAGGTCAACAAAGTGCTGCCCATCCTCGCCTTTGGAGTGGATTATCATGTCGTCGACGTAGACCTCAATCTCCTTGTAGATCATGTCATGGAAAAGCGCGGTCGCTGCTCCCTTTGATAAGTAGTCCGGCGTTCTGAGCCCAAATGGCATTACTTTGTATAGCGAGCAAGTTCCCCACGGTGTGGCGAAGGCCATCTTTTTTCTTGGTCTTCTTCGGCCATCTTGGAATCCGGGGTTGTAGCTCGCAAAAGCCATCAACGAAGGATTTGACTTCGTAGTTGGCGTGGAGTCCACCAGATGTCTATATTTGGCAAGGGGTAATCATCTTTTGGGCCGGGCCTTGTTCGATCCCGGAAATCTACACAAAGCAAATAAGACCTTCCCATCGCCGGCCTTGGCGACGGTCACAATATTGGATAACCATGTCGGATATTCGATGACTCCGATGAATCCTACCCAGCAGTAGCTTCTCAATTTCTTCTTCGACCTGCAGAGATCACTCACGGCTTGATTTTCCTCGGTTTGCTTTTCTTGGCTTAGCATCCGGTGCTGAGGGATTCTCGTGCTCTACTATTGAACCTGCCTAGCCCCTGCATATCCTTGTACGACCACGCAAAGACGTCCATGTATTCTCCGAGCAAATTAACCAGTCCGTCCCTTTCAACCCCTGGAAGAAGTTTCCAATTCTGTGTCTCTTTAGGTTCCTCGACAGCACCTAAGTTCACATTTGTCAAAACCTCCTCGGCAAACTTGGGCCCGGTTTTCCTCTTTTTTCTCGTAACTCCGCTTAAAGATTTCTTTAATGTATTGTTCATTTAGTGTGTTTGCATCTTGTTCAAATGATTCATTATTAACCGTTATTAAGTTTTGAGTTAATTTATCATTTGTTAAGTTGGCAATAAGGGGATAATCGAAAGATCCGTCATTTCATTCAAAGCAAGAGGAAAGATGACATCGATTACATATTCATAATCCTCAGCGTGAGGCCTTCTGATGACTCGTAGGACTCGGAATTCAAAGATTCCCGACTTGACTGACTTGGACCCTACCGACTCGGACCCTATACTACTTATTGACTCGAGGGTGCTTGACAAGGGTTGGACCGGGATCTCACTCCTTCCCCGCCGTTGCCCCGGGAGTAGCGGCCTTGTCGGGCCGTTCTCATTTGGTTGTGCATCCTGTGGATCATTACCGCCTTTGTTGTTACCATTCCCATGGGATGTTCGACCGATCTCGTTGCAATCTCCTTTTCGAATCCGATCAGTATCCATCTCGTGCCTTCTGGGTAGTGGGACCCGGTTGTACTTTCGGCATCTGAGAGACAACTTTCTTCATCCCAAAAGTCTTCTGGCTTGTTCACTCTTCTTTCCACCTTTTCCCAAACAGGGGGTTGGGACTGGTCTTCAGGAGTAGTAAGAGCCATCACAAACACATTATGCTCATCGTGGGTGATGAAGGGTTCTGAAGAGACTTTCATTAACATGGCTTGTTTCACTTCAAACTCGCAATCTTCATAAGTGAGCCTTTCTTCTGTAATCTTGACCATGGTTACTGGCTCGATATCATAAAAGAGAGGTCGGGCTCTGACAACATTAACGAAATCAGTTTCGACTATGGGTCCAAACTGTCCTTCCATGGCGGCGGCAGTAATCAAATCTTTCCACTTTCCTTGTAATTCAGCATAAGGAACATTTAATTTCAGGATGTCTATGATCTCTGGATTTTCAAAACTGACTGCACTTGTCTCCCCAAACTCGATCATGTTGACTCGATTGTTAGTAGGAAGAGGATTCTTGACCACATTGGGACCCCGAGGCGGCTCCAGCTTGCCTTCTTCGATCAAGCGAGAGATCAGGAACTTCAGATAGGTGCAATCATTGGTGTTATGCCCATGGTATTTGTGAAAGCGGCAGTGCTTGGTTTCGTCCATCCTGACACTAGGGTTCTTGGGTTTCCAGTTTTCCAAAGGTCTGATGAGTCCTTCAGCTACTAAACCGTCAAAGACCTTCTCTAGCGGCATTCCAAAATCTTCAGCAGTATAGGAACGAGGCCTTGGCTTTGCAGCGACTTGGCTTGGATTTTGTCCAACCTTCTCATTCTGAATATAATTAACAAAGACCTCTTTTGTTTCTTTTCCTCTTACAGTAATAGCTGTGGCATTTGACGCTGGTGCTTTGTAGCGATAGGAGTTGGCTGTTCCTATGGCTGGGGCCATGTTGAAGGCATTTTCAAACTTGGTATCGGCGTTTACCATTGCCCGAAGGTCAGGATAATAGTAATTTCCGATTTGGACCCTTAGTTGAGGCTTCAAGCAAGATTGGAAAATCTCCATCTGTTCCTCTTCATTCAGCGGGGTCATCATTTCACTAAGCTTCCAATTCCATCTCTTGTAGAATTCACTCACTGGCTCATCTGGGCGCTGTAGAGTGCCTTGTAGGTCATTCCTGCTGGTTTCCCAATTCAAGTTGGCCTTATACTTCTCCAGGAATGCTTCTTTAATCTGGTCCCAGGTGGCTCGGGCCTCTGGTTTTACATGCAGGAATCATCTAAGAGTTGAACCCTTTAATGACAGCTGAAAATGGTCGGCCATTTGCTGATGTGTACAATCCTTGGCTCTCATGGCAAGAAGGTAGCTTTCAATGTGAGTCCGGGGACAATCGGTGCCATTGAACTTTTCAATCTCAGGCATCCGGAATTTTGGAGGAAGAGGGACAATTTCTTGGGATCGGTGATCCGGTATGCCGCCTTTTGGTGCTCGGTTCTCCAAACTTCTCTTGCATGGACTTAACCTGTTCTATCAACCAAGTCATGTTGGGGTCAAGTGACGGTTTAGGATTGTTCGATTCCAGCTGTGCTTATCGATTTGAGTGGCGGGACGGTGGGTGACACAGTGGTAAAGCCTGAGTACCATGGCTTGGGGATCTTTGGAAGGGAAGTAAGTGTAAACTTGGCCTGGTCCTGTGTTTCCCTGAGGCTGGACAGAGGCATAAGAATTAGGCTCGTAGTTGCAGAAGTAGGAAAAAGGAGCCTCGTGGGATCCTGTTGGCAAGGTTGGGGGTGGAAGATCTGCTGTGGAAGGGCATAGATTGAAAAGGTCACTCGATTGATTCTGAGGCCTAGAAATTGTCTGGGACGGCCCATACTGGGGAGAGGGAGCGAATCCCATAAGGTAGTGCAGAGGTTGCGTTACGGGGATAGCTGTAGCGTTTGTTCTCTATTGGTAGGGAACAAAGCTGGGTCTTATCTGAGGAGGAGAGGGTGTCGGGACCCTGATGGCTTGAGGCATTGGGAAGGACTGAAAAGGGACAGTCTTTGGTAATGGATCATATGTGGATGGAGGAGGGCATTGGTTATAGGCTAGGGGAGCTGAGATGGTTACTTCTGGAGTTTCATCTTCTACCATAACCAGGGAATCATTGGGATCTACCACTACCTGACCCCATGACGGCGGAGCGCATCAATGAGCATGGTCTGCTGTTCCTCGTGGGCCTTACGACTATTTTCCAAGGTTAAGGATAGCTCTTCTTCCCTAGTCATCTGGTTACCCAAACCAGTACTGTTCTCTGTCAAATCGGCCATTCTGACTCTCTGGACTGACAAAACTGAGGATTCTCGCGAACCGTTCGAGAATTCTGCGCTAACAAGTCGCTGACCCGGTGTTCTCACCCACTTCTTTCTCGCTGCGGGAAAGGGATAGGAGAGGTTTAGACTCGGGGTAGGTGTTAAGGCTGAAGGCTCAAGCAATATGCAAATTAAGAATCTTCCAGTTTACTTAAAACAATGTCTTTTATTAATTTCTATTTGGTTGAAAAAGGGGATTTGCCCTTCTTTTTCGCAACTACTCTAGATCCTGGATCAGTGGGTTCCGTCACTACGTCTATAAGCCCCTCGTATTCCACCTGTATTTCTACCTCCCAGGGTGGACAGCCCCGGGCGAGGGTCCTATAGGGCACGCGGATCACACCGACCGAGAGGGAAGAACGCTCCTAATGGGTCTAGCGGGTCATAGAAACTTTTAACGCACGAGCGATGCGAATTATAGTCAAGGCAATACCGGGAAAGTCTCGTCTTTCAGCCTTGATAGAATTTTGGCAGAATTTCGCTTGCGCGATTGACGTTTTGACTTTTCGGTAATGTCCGAGAAGATAATAGGCATGGGTCGGGCGGTAAAAGCCGGATGACACAGTGTCACATTGAACTTCGTTGCATACGCCGTGCGTGAGTCAAAATCGAAGTCAATGCCGGGCCAAGATCTTGCCAATTTTTCCTTGTCGGAATTTTGGCAGAGCTTCGCTTGAGCGAAAGATCTTTGGATTTTCTTGGCAAAGACTCGGTCTCGACTCTTACGCATTCCGTGCGGGTCAAGGTCAAAGTCAATGTCGGAGTTAAGATTCTACCGATTTTTTTCCTTGTCGGAATTTCGGCAGAGTTTCGCTTGAGCGAAAGATCTTGACTTCCGTTATGGACTAAGGCTTGACCTTTACGGGGATATGCAACTGGGCTATATGACACGGACTAGACCAAAAACCAACCAAAAGTCACGGTTTTTTGAAACGTGTGACACGGACTGTGCATCGGTCGACACTGCTGCCATGGGGAGTTTGGGATGATTCCGTGCGCGCCCGGGAGCATCGTAAGGCTGTCCGTGACTACAGCTGATAAACCATCCCGGGTTTAAAGGGAAGTGCGTGCAAAGTGTACATGATATATAAGGTGCGCGTAGTGTGCGATCTCCTAAAAATGTTCCTTTTTGAGTTAAAACAGAGATTTTCATAAATGTGTTTTAAAGGAATGATTTTTGGGACGGGGGAAAATGCAACAGATAAAGCACGTAAATTTTTACAGGAGCCCTGGCCGCCTTAGGAACCGAATAGCCCCAAGCCGCTAGGATCGCAGATTAACCTTAATTTTTCCTGGTGGAATTGCCACTGAGGCCGTCCGATCAGAATCCAAGGAGGATTGAGCCGTACGACTGCATGGATCAATTTTCCAGGTTCCACTCCTTTGCTATTTCAGGTTGTTTCTTGTTCAAAGTATGCACAAATTCCAAGATGCAAATGATGCAATGCAAGGCAAAGAAAGCAAGCACGATTCATGGAATCCGCGACGGGAGTCTAACCCGCCCAAAGGAAAAAGCTTTCTTTTATTTTTTTTTCGAAAAGTGATACCGGTACGTGGGATTGTTAAACCACCGTTTATCCCAAGTCCCGGGTTAGGGAGCGATACAGGAAGGTTAGTGGTTTCCACCTATATACCAGGTATCGTTTATTTTAAAAATGAAAGCTTTTCTCCTTTGGGATTTCCCCAGCGGAGTCGCCAAACTGTGAATATGTGTCCAAATTTTTGGATTCACGCGAGTTTGAAGACATCCGGTTTAATTTGAAAAACGGAGTCGCCATGCCATTTTGATTTCCTCAAAACTTTGAAAAAAAGGTTTTTTATGGGTTCGGAGGTTAAGTTACCCCTTGGAAAGAACGGATCGTCGTTCACCCAAGGTGCCTTGCCGTAGCAAGTCTCCCTAGATTCCGTTTATCGTGCTTGCTTGCGTGCTTTCTTGTGTGCATGTGTTTGAAAAGAGGGGGGGATGTCCCAAGTTGTCTTCCGGACGTACAAACCATTTATTGGTTGTCGCTCGGGATTTCTTGGATTTTATGTATTCGGGATTTTGATCCCGTCCTCATCTTGGACATGTGATCATCGCATTTCAACCTCGGGACTTGCGTGATCGAGAGAAGAACTCCCTTTTATAGTCCAAAATGAGGTTCTTTAGGAAATGAGTGACCTTAGCCCATCAATCCTACACCTTAAGACGATTGAGCTTATATGGATGCTTCATGCTCGTCTTAAGTGATAATCGGAGATATAGGGTTCAATGTTGTCCCTTTCTAAAGAAATTGTGGCACCTTTAATGGAAGAAACGATGTAAAGATAGGATCCTTACACCGGTTCGTTCCAAGGTTGCTAATGGGGACATGGGGGAATGCATGTAAAAATGACATTTTAGTGAAAAGATGACATTTTTGGATTACAAAGGATGCATTTGATTTGCAAAGGATGTTTTTTAATGTAAAGAAGTGATCTTTATGCAAAGGATGCATTTTTAAGAGGAAAAGTAGGATTTAATATGCAAAGGATGCGCAAAGATTGTATTTTGAAAGCAAGGGATGCTAAGTTCATGCAAAGAGATGATTTTTAATGCAAAGGATGCATATAAATGGGTTTTAGGTGCAAAGGATGCCCCTTTATTATAAAGATATGATTTTTATATGCAAATGATGCATTTTGGATGTAAAAATTGCATTTTTATGAGCAAAGGATGCATAAAGATGACATTTTTGTGTAAAAATAGGATTTTAGGGTGCAAAGGATGCACCTTTGGATGTAAAGACTACATTTTTAATAGCAAGTGATGCTTAATTCATGCAAAAGATGCTAAGGGGGAAAAGGGGGTATTATAAAGATAGGATCTTTAATTGATAAATGCCAAGTCCCAAGCAAGATAATGACAATTTATGTATGCAATGAGCAATTAAATCATATAGACAAGCATTATGCAAGGTAAGGGAGTGAGAGGTTACCAATGGTGGTTGCCTCTTCTTCTTGGGGTTTTGCCTAGCGGTAGGACCAACTCTTGGAGGCTTCAAGGAGGAGGGGGGTGGCTTCTTGGCACCTTTAACTTCCTGATCTTCGTGGAGTATTTAGAGAGTGTTTTTATGTTGGTGTTGCTCTCCTTGTTGTTGTTGTTAAATGGGTAGAGGAGGGTTCTATTTATAGGCAGTCTGGATAGGGCTAATGAAGCCGTGCGGCTAGGAGTCTTCTCCTAATGCAGCAGTGCGACATTATCCACAATGACTCAACATGTTTCTAGAATCATGCAAGGTGGCAATTCTAGAAGCTTTTTGTAATTAAGAAAAACGTGTTTCTTAATTACTAAGCATTCCCTTCAGCCCTTAAGAGGTTTGGAACAGTTCCGGAATTATTCCGGAACTCTAGAAAAGTCTGGGGAATTAACGGGAAATTTATCGGAATTGCAGGAAAAATTAACCGGAAGGCATGAGCCAGATTTGGGTACTTACAGCGTCCCCAATAGATGAACACCGACAGTCATCGTAAGTCCAACCTTTCCCTAGCAGACAAAACACGAGGCAATCACGCCTCTCACAATCAAAACACGAGGCAATCACGCCTTTCAAAATCAAAACATGAGGCAATCACGCCTCTCAAAATCAAAACATAATGCAATCACGCCTCTCACAATCAAAACACAAGGCAATCACGCCTCTCAAAATTAAGCACAAAGCAAGCACGCCTCACAAAAGGCCTCGCCAGGTTCATACTCCTGAACCAAGCCCCAACTTAAGTTCATACTCCTGAACTAAGTCTCAAACGCCAGGTTCATACTCCTGAACCAAAACCTCAGTCAGAAGACAAGTCACGTCCTCACGCACGACACAACCACAATCAGAGGGCAAGTCGCGTCCTCATGCACGACACAACCTCAGTCAGAGGACAAGTCACGTCCTCACGCACGACACAACCGAGGGCATAACACGTCCTCATCATTATCCGCAGCCCGGAAGGCTTTAAACCACCCGGTCCGAGAGACCGCATAAACCAGCCACATCAACATCCGCAGCCCGAAAGACTTTAAACCACTCGGTCTGGAAGATCGTATAAACCTCCCAAATCAATATTCGCAGCCCGGAAGGCTTTAAACCACTCGGTCCGGGTTACCGCATAAATCAGCCAAATCGCTATCCGCAGCCCGGAAGGCTTTAAACCACTCGGTCCGGAAGACCGTATAAACCTCCCAAATCATTATCTCCAGCCCGAAAGGCTTTAAATTACCCGATTCAAAAAATCGTAAAATTTCTACTCCAGGACACCACCACGTCCTCACAGTTCCCGCATACACTCACAATTTCACGAAGTCGGAACTACGATCAGGCTTGATTCCCGCTAGGGATACGTAGGAATCCTATCACAGGGTCCAGCCAACCGACCTATACGATCACACAGGACGCCGCCACGTCCTCACAATCGACCTATACGGTCACACAGGACGCCACCACGTCCTCACAACCGACCTAAACGGTCACCCGCAGGACACTGACACGTCCACACACAGAGTCTCGGTTAAAGGAGATCGCACATCCTCATACACGACAACACTCACCCCACACACGAACTACGGTCAGGCTTGATTCTCGCTAGGGATACGTAGGAATCCTATCACAGGGTCCAGCCAACTGACCTAAACGGTCACACAGTAGGACACCACCATGTCCTCACAGCCGACCTTAGCGGTCACTACACAACTGGACACTGCCACGTCCTCACGAACTGACCTACACGGTCACCTCCTCTCTCATGCACGCGATCCAGATCAGGACCCTTATCTTATCGACGACCCCACTTCCTCCGTAAGTGACGTCGTCGAGGGGCTTCTATAAGTACTCCAATCTGGATCACTCTCTTCCGAACGCTCGGGAAACACCGCAGACTCACGCAAACGCAGTCTCGAACACGCGTAACCCTCAAAAACACTCAAAAACCCTCAAAAATCCAAAAAACCACCAACCAAACCAAGGGGGACCTTTCTAGAACAAAAAAGCACAAAAGGACTTTTTAGGAATTTTGGAAAATTTGGAAAAGCAAAGATGATCCGTACGGACCTTTTTGCATGCTAGAAGGTCCATACGGACCTCTTTGCAACCAGACATAATTATGACAAAATCCTCTTAAAGTCCACATTATTCTCTCAAATTTGGGAAAACTAAATTTTTAGTTTTCATGGAAGGTCCGTACGGACCTTCTTGCACGTTTTTGAAAACTATAAATAGAGGGCTCCCCTTCCTCATTTTACACATCTCCTTCTTCTCCTCTCTCCCTAAGCCTTCAGGCTGCCCTTTTAAGACCCTTTGGGGCACTCCCGGTCCCTTTCGGTTCCTTCCGGGGCCTTTCGAGCTCCCTTGCGGTGCTCCGAAGCCCTACCGAGCGCTCCCGAGACGCTCTCGCACTGTCTCGAGGCACTCTTGAGGTATTATGAGGCCCCTCGTGGTACTCCGAAGCCTTGCCTGGTCTATCCCGAGGCATCCCGGCCCTTTTCGAGCCAAACCGACGATCCCGACGCACGCCGGAACTCTGCCCGAACGCAACCGACGATCCCGACACACGCCGAAACTCTGCCCGAACGCAACCGACGATCCCAACGCACGCCGAACCTCTGCCCAAACGATCCCTGCGATCCCAACGCACGCCGAAACTCTGCCCGAGTGCACACTTGACAATCTCGAGGCACGCCGAAGCTCTGTCCGCAGACAACCGGCACATCCCGAAGCAATTCCGGTCCGTCCCGGAACACTATTCCATCCTCAAACACTATTCCCCAGCGAAAGACAGACACGAACCAATATTGGTAAGGCTTCCTTCCTACACTATTTCAATACATTTCAATACGTAGTGTACAATGTAGACATCCGATACAGCATGCATTTTTAAAAGCACATACACACACACAACATTTAAAGAAAAGGGGTACCGAAAGACTCGTTTTTACGAGGCGACTCGGGTGAGCTCTAATATTCTAATATTCTCTTCCCGAGGAGTAACCTGACCTCCAAACTCAAAAATCTTATCACACAAAAACAGTTTATTTTTAAACTGATGCCTTTTTTCAATGTTTTGGGCTTAATCAAAACGGCGTGGCGACTCTATAAAGCAAAAAACACAGCGAGACACCTCCACCGACCAACGCAAAAACGGAATGCCAGATGCCGGGGCGCAATCGTTGCGCCTCTCGGATTCAGGTAATTTCACCTACGAATAAACAGGTAAAGATGGTGGCGATCCGATTGAAGAGTACTGCTGCGGTTTGGTGGGAAAAACTTTTTGCTCAGAGACGACGACAAGGGAAGGGGCCGATTAAAACCTGGAGGCGTATGAAGTAGTTGATTTCGGAATGATTTTTACCGGCAGATTATGAGCAGACTTTATATAAATTGTATCTCAATTGTGTGCAGGGTAAAAGAACAGTTGATGAATACACTACTGAATTTCAGAGGTATACTGCGCGGGTTAGAGTTGAGGAGACCGAGGATCAGAGGATTGCCTATTACATTAATGGGTTGAAGGGTTCGATACAAGAAAAGATGGGTTTGCATCAGGTGTGGACTTTAACGGATGCTACCACTCTGGCGTTGAAAGCTGAACTTATGGAGAAGTCGAGCGCGAAAATTTTTACCCCTTTTCGCAGGTTTCCACAGCAGGGTAGTTCTGAAGCAGTAGCTGATAAAGACCCAACTTCGCAGGCCAAAAGTACAGTCAATGCTAGTAGTAGAACATTGAACAAGGCTTCGACACAGAAATCAGCGAATCCGTACGCCAAACCAACAGGGGATAAGTGTTTTCGTTGCCAGGGGTATGGTCACAGGTCGAACGTTTGCCCCACCCGGAGAACTGCTGCAGTTTTGCATTTGTACGAAGAGGAGGAGCTCGAGGTCAATGAGTATGAAGGGGTTGAATTTTCGGAAGAGGAGTCCGATGAGAGGGTTGGGTGCGTGCTTCAACAGATGTTACTTTCGTCCAAGGACAAGGGTCAACGGAAGAATCTGCTGCGAGCACACTATTCTGTTAGGAACAAGGTATGTAATATGATTATTGATAGCGGCTGTACTGAAAATCTTGTTTCGCAGAAATTGGTTGAGTTTCTAGGCTTAACGACTAAACCTCATGATAGTCCTTATAGTTTGGGATGGGTGAATAAAGGTTCGGAGCTCCGAGTAACACGAACTTGCAGGGTCCCTATTTCCATCGGCAAACATTATAAGGAGGAGGTCGTTTGTGATGTCCTGAGTATGGACGTATGTCATATAATGCTTGATCGCCCTTGGCAGTTTGACCATGATATTACTTACCGGGGTAAGGATAAAATATTAATGTTCGCATGGAATAAACATAAAATTGCTATAGCTCCTGTATTGCGTTTTGAGAAACAAGTGGATAAGGAGAAACTGGTTGTGATGCTCATACATAACGAGAGAGACCTGGCAGCATCTATTGATGAAGCGGAGTTCTTTTATCCAATAGTGGTTAAAGGGCTGTTGGGTTTTGTTAGTGTGGAGATTGGAGTGCCGAGGGACATTGAAGAGCTCCTTTCAGGCTTTCAGGAGTTGCTTGGTGACGAGTTGCCTAACGAACTCCCTCCTATGAGGGACATTCAACATCAGATTGACTTGATTCCAGGAGCTAGCCTGCCAAACCTCCCGCATTATCGCATGAGCCCTAAGGAGAACGAGATACTTAGGGAGCAGATTGAGGATTTGCTGCAGAAGGGGTTCATCAGGGAGATCATGAGTCCATGCGCAGTACCAGTCCTTCTTGTGCCAAAGAAGGGAAATCAGTGGCGTATGTGTGTTGACAGCAGAGCCATCAACAAGATCACCATCAAGTACAGATTTCCTATCCCGTGTTTAGAGGACATTCTTGATGAGTTATCCGGTTCTAAGGTGTTTACGAAGTTGGATTTGCGCAGTGGGTACCACCAGATTCGGATCAGACCTGGGGATGAATGGAAGACAGCTTTCAAGAGCAAGGATGGTCTTTATGAGTGGCTAGTCATGCCATTCGGGTTGTCTAATGCCCCTAGTACTTTCATGAGGTTGATGAACCAGGTATTCTGACCTTTTATTGGCTCTTTTGTAGTAGTTTATTTTGATGATATCCTGATTTATAGTAAAGATAGAACTGCACATTTGGAACACCTCAGTCAAGTGTTACATGTTTTGAAAGATAATCAGTTGTATATCAATCTTGAGAAGTGTATATTCTGCACCAACAAGTTGCTTTTTCTGGGATTTGTTGTTGGTGAGGATGGGATTCATGTTGATGAGGAGAAGGTGAGGGCGATAAGGGATTGGCCGGTCCCACAATCAGTCATGGAGGTGCGCAGTTTCCATGGCTTGGCTACCTTTTACAGGAGGTTTGTGCGTGATTTCAGCACTATTACTGCACCTATTACTGAGTGCCTGAAGAAGGGGAAATTTCAGTGGGGAGTTGAGCAGGACCAGAGTTTTGCCCTCATCAAGGAAAAGCTTTGCACCGCACCAGTTCTTGCCCTTCCAGATTTTGACAAGATATTTCAGGTGGAGTGTGATGCTAGTGGCGTGGGAATTGGGGTTGTTCTCTCACAAGAAAAGCGTCCGGTGGCTTTCTTCTGTGAGAAGTTGAGTGAGGCTCATCAGAAGTGGAGTACTTATGATCAGGAATTTTATGCAGTTTTTCGGGCCTTGCGGCAGTGGGAGCACTATCTAGTTCAAAGGAAGTTTTTTCTGTTTTCTGATCATCTTGCTTTGAAGTTCTTGCACAGTCAGAAGGTGATAAACAAGATGCATGCTCGCTGGGTTAGTTATTTGCAGAAGTTCCCTTTTATTATTCAGCACAAGTCGGGAGTTCAAAACAAAGTCGCAGATGCTTTGAGCAGGAGGGCCTCATTGTTACTCACTTTATCGCAGGAGGTTGTGGGTTTCGACTTGCTGAAAGACTTATACGAGGAGGATGCAGATTTCATGGAGATATGGTCGAAGTGTGTGGGCAAGCATCCGAGTGCAGATTTTCATATCCGAGATGGTTTCCTGTTTAAAGGGGATCGGTTGTGCATTCCTATTTCTTCCCTACGGGAGAAACTGATTCGGGATTTACATGGAGGGGGCCTTAGTGGACATCTGGGACGAGACAAGACTATCGCGGGTTTGGAGGAGCGATATTTTTGGCCTCATCTGAGGAAGGACGCGAGTTCGATTGTTAGGAGATGCTATGTTTGTCAGGTTTCTAAAGGTCAGTCTCAAAATACTGGTCTTTATTTACCTCTACCTGTTCCTGATGATATTTGGCTAGATTTGTCCATGGATTTTGTGTTGGGTTTGCCTCGTACACAGCGGGGTGTGGATTCTGTATTTGTTGTGGTGGATCGGTTTTCCAAGATGTCCCATTTTATTGCTTGCAAGAAGACGGCGGATGCATCCAATATTGCGAAGTTATTTTTCAGGGAGATTGTGCGACTGCATGGAGTTCCTAGGTCCATTACCTCGGATAGGGACACCAAGTTTCTGAGCCACTTCTGGATTACTTTGTGGCGCATGTTCGGCACTTCACTGAATAGGAGTTCTACAGCACATCCGCAGACGGACGGACAAACGGAGGTCACTAACCGGACCTTGGAAAACATGATCAGGAGTGTTTGTGGGGACAAACCAAAACAGTGGGATCTAGCGTTACCACAGGTGGAGTTTGCTTATAACAGTGCAGTACACTTAGCGACAGGGAAGTCACCTTTTTCCTTGGTTTATACATCTGTTCCTAGGCATGTGGTGGATTTGGTGCCCTTACCTAACGGTCATGGGGTGAGTCAAGCTGCTGAGAATATGGCCAAGGAGGTACAAGCTGTCAAGGAGGCGGTCAAGGCTAAGCTAGAGGCTACGGGGTTGAAGAATAAGGCGGCTGCTGACAAAAAGAAGCGGGTGAAAGTTTTCACAGTTGGGGATGATGTTATGGTGTTCTTGCGGAAGGAGCGTTTTCCCGTTGGTACTTACAAGAAGTTGCAGCCCCGCAAGTATGGACCTTTCAAAGTGACCCGAAAGATTAATGATAATGCATATGTGGTGGCTCTTCCCGATGATTTGAACATCTCAAACACGTTCAATGTTGCAGATATCTATGAGTACCACGCGAATGGAGCCCTTTATCCAGATGTGAACTCGGGGTCGAGTTCTTCGGAGGTGGAGGAGACTGATGTAGGAGACGAAGGAGGTGAGACTGATGTAGGAGACGAAGGAGGTGAATACAGCAACCTAGGCGGGCGCCCCACTCTACACCAGACGGCCGCCTCACAGGGGTTCAACGGAGGTAGTTCTTCTGGGAAGAAGGCGATCGCCTCAACTAGGCCCAAGCGGGCGCCTCAAGGTGGGACGATTACGACCAATGCTACTGACTCCGAGGCGGGCGCATGAAGACCTCCAGGCAGGCGCCTCATTGGACAACAACAAGCAGCGAACATTCTGGGCTCCAGGCGGGCGCCTGGCCTTCTCCCAAGCGGGCGCCTTGCGACGTCACTTGGTTTCCTAATGTCGATTTTTAATTCCGTTTTTACTGTGTTTGACCTTATAGTTTGGGGTTATTTTGGTAATTGGCTTATTATTGTGTCTTAGGGTTTGGGGAAGTATTTAAACAATTTTTAGACATGTTAAACTCAGTTTTTGATTGATTAATTTGAAGAGTTTTATATCTTTTCTGGTGGATTCCAGTTTCTTGTGTTTCTAGGGTTCTTCGCTTCGCTTGAGAACTCTTGTGTTTAGTGCGCTAAACACGAATCTATCACTTCCGTGCTGCGTCATGATGTAAGAGTGATGTAAATGTATTGTAGGAGGGCTCCCTTGGGGCCAGGAGTATAAGGGATGCTGCCACCCTGACTGTCGCGGGCATATCCCGCGATTTACCTCCGTCAGGACATTGAGGGGCCGGTAGCTGGTGGTCCAGGATTAGTTCGGCAAAGCTGGGAACCTGGGTATAAAAAAAAAAGATAAATGACAAAAATAATTTTTTTTTTTTTCAACTTTCAAAAATGACATTCATTTAGTGGCAATTTTTTTTTTTTTTTAAGTATATAATCTTATAAAATTGTGATGAGTATAAAGTCTAAATAATATAGTCACCCACCTTTTCACATTTCAATCATTCACAAAGATCCACAAAAGATCCGTATCTCAAATTAGTAGTACAGTATACTAGTTTTTTTTTTTTTTTTTTGTAAAGTATTGTCCGCTAGTGAAAGCCAACAAAATTGAGCCAGGCAGCTTGCTGAGTCGGACTAGTCCCGAGTCGCGTGACCCTCACCGGTCCCCAAATAAAGTGGAAAGAGTGACTGAAAAATCATCGGAACCACCTGGTCACAATTATAAATATAAATCCCCACCACAAGCCAAAACAGAACCCCCTCATTTCCGGCAAAATCGAAACGTGTCGCTATCCCCTTCGTCGTTTCGTACGGTAAAACATCCTCCACATAAAATCCCTTTCCACCCACCCAAAGCTCCAACGCCATTTCTCTACCTCCATTAACGATCCCCCAAGCTTTCTCACACACACACACAGTCGATCTCCCACACACACTCTCCGTCAAACGCAGAGCTCGGAGGAAGAGGCGATGACGGATATCACCGACGATATTGCGGAGGAGATATCGTTTCAGAGCTTCGACGATGATTTCAGGCTGCTCAGTAGCCGTCTCAACGACGTTCTTCAACGAGAAGTCGGTACCGAATTCATGGAGAAAGTCGAACGCACTCGTATCCTCTCTCAGGTGATTCAATTCCACCTCTCTTTCATTATTGAAATCCACCACTACTCTTATGATCGTATCGTTTTTCAGTATGTATGCTTAGAATCGTTCACTGATTTTGCCGATTCACCCTTCTATTTCATTATCAGCACGCATACATAACATGCATGTCTGTTTTTGGGACTAATCATATTCGTATTAATATAGTTGATCAATACGGTAAATGTACAGTCGATCGGCACTACTGGAAACTGTTCCTTGCGTAGATATAGTTGTTCTGTAAATTGATCTGAAAAAATTTGATCTGGTTGTAGAGCTTCTGTGGTTGTTTATGCTCTGATTGATGTTTTATAGAATCTGACCCAATGGATGCATTTTGATCATGCAGAAGTGCTGTTATCAGTTTGCAATCTTAGAAGTTAAACATGCACATATATTTACGTAGAGAATTTGATTTTATCCGTGTGAGATCTGAATGAGTCTTTTTATTTCTTCGTTGATGGAATTCTGACATGCAAATGTGCTGTTACTGCTGTATTAGTTCTCAATTTTTTGTAAGACATGATAATATTCTTCTTTGTTATATGTTTTCCCTTATTTATGTTTGTCTTTGTCTGTATGGAATGGCACATGTTTATGCCCATTTTGTTGGATTGAATCTTACATGCCATTCTGTTGTACACTAAATTTTAATCCAATGTGTGTATGTGTATGTGTTTATTTTGTACATGATTAATTTTACAAATGGATATATACCCGTTCAGCTATTTGACTATAGATCTGTGTTTGTATGCTGTGTGACTGAGCTTATATGTCAAAAGTTCTTAAGGTAATCATTTAGATAAAAAAATGTGGTTTCAGAGTGCATGTAATATGCGAGCAGCAGGGATTGAGGACACAGCAGAGTTGCTGGAGAAGCAGCTGTCAGTAGAGTTATCAAAAATGACATTAGACGAAGCCTTGAAACTTGCAAGAGCATTTAGTCATTATCTCAGTTTGATGCATATTGCTGAAACTCATCACAGGTACTCTTTATCTATTCACTTATCATTACTTCTTTTATGGCCTTACTTGCCTTCTAATACCAGCTTATCCATCGGCTTCTTATGACACTGCTACATAGCTAGTTAGCCGTCACTTTAAAGTTTATGAACTAAGCAGTTAGATCATACAGATGGGACTTTCAGAAGCAACATCGGAAGAATCTCAGACTCTAGTTATTGTTCTTTAGGCGTGTTCTCTTATTATTGCGGAATGCTAGTTTTGTTTTGTTGGTTTTCCTCATAGTTAAGTTTTGACATGTTCTGATAAACATAGCTGAGAATGTGCAGCCTCTACTTTCCTAGTTTCTTCACCTGAAATATGAAGGGGGTATCCTTGCCATATTTTCCTGGCTAAGTCATGACCTCCAGGTGCCTTTGAAGCCAAATGAGTTTTGTCTTTCTTGTTGAATAACAACTGCTCATGCAGGGTGCGAAAGGCGAAGAATGTTGCACATGTATCAAAATCTTGTGATGATACTTTCAATGAGCTGGTGCAGAGTGGACTTCCTCCGCATGAGCTTTACAATAGTGTGTGCAAGCAGGTTTGTGTTATGATGATCTCTTCTGTGTTTTGGTTAATTTTATTGGTACATATCAACTACAACAAAGGTAAGTTGAGCCCAATCTCATTTTTCTGTACTATATTGGTAATTCTGGGTTGTTCTTGTTGCAGGAGGTCGAAATTGTCCTCACTGCACATCCTACTCAAATTAACAGGCGTACTTTACAATACAAACACGTTAGACTTGCTGTAAGTTAATCAGTTATTCCTTCTATCAATCTTTAAGCTCCTCTTTGAAGCATTAGTAGCTTAGTGGTTGTCATTGAATCAAGGTGTTTATGCTTGCTTGTCGTTTTTTTTTTTGGCCTTTTGCAGCATCTTTTAGAGTATAATGACCGCACTGATATCACGCACGAAGATCGAGACATGCTGATAGAAGATCTGGTGCTTGTCTTTTATTTTTGTTTATAAGGAGAAAAAGGAGAAAAATATTTACCTTTTGTATGGTCTATAATTCTTTTACTCTTATAGGTTAGAGAGATCACATCAATATGGCAAACAGATGAGCTTAGACGCCACAAGCCTACCCCGGTAGATGAGGCTAGAGCTGGTAAATATCTCTGGATTCAACATGCTAGAACGTTCATATTTAGATTCTTTGAAATGAAACATAGTTCTTATATGTTCTTAAAATCAGGCTTACACATTGTTGAGCAGTCCCTTTGGAAAGCTGTACCGCACTACTTGCGTCGTGTCAACAACGCTCTTAAGAAGGTAACCACATATACAGACCGTCCTGTTTATTAAATATGCTTTGTTCTCCATTGATCTTCTATGAATTACTTCTCAGCATACTGGGAAGCCACTTCCATTAACATGCACACCCATCAAATTTGGATCTTGGATGGGAGGTGATAGGGACGGAAATCCAAATGTCACAGCAAAGGTGAGCTCTATGTCATTTATTTGTGTTGAAGTTGTAATCTGTCACTTGCTTTAGTGGACTTTTGCCATTATTAAAACAAGACGAATTGTTAAGAGAACTTATATTGGCAAAACACCCTCAAGCCGTTCCCTAAGAAAATCCATATGCAACCAGTAATTTTTTGTACTCTGTATTACAATTACATTTGTGACATGTGTGTCACACTGACCATCAAAATCATGCACTAAAGATCCATCCTTGCAGCATTTAACCATGGATCTCCAAGTGTAAGTATGCCTTCAGGTCTATCAAGAAGGAAGATATTAAGCTAAGGATCAATGTACAAAAAGAAAGGAGTCACAGTTTGATTGATATGAACGTGTTTAGTTCTCTTTGTATCTGTCGCAAGCTCTGTGAGACTTCTACAGATTTGTACGAGTGAGTTTTAGTAACAACGATAAAAGGAACTCAAATGGCTGTCTTCTTTCATTCCTTTTTCAATCCACCTCTTCCCCTACACACACACATACACACACAGAGACCCCCCCTCCCCCCAGAAGATGCTGAACTCCCTTATATATCAGCTATATGATCAGTGAAACCTAAGAGTGCACTACCTCATACAGATATTAAACTGTCTAAATATCCATTAAATCACTTCAGGCATCTAGATTCTTGATGAATCATCTAAGAAAGATCATATTCAGTTCACTGTGGGTAAAACAAAAACTTCAGCAGGGAACCAACAAAATGTGATTTGGAATAAAAAAAAGAGATCAGATGAGAAACAATGAAAATATCAATACCTTTCGGAGGGGCATCCTGTTAAATGAACGTCTTAGACGACGTGCCCAAAACAAATGAATTGAAGGCAGGTTTTCATTTTAGACGGCTTGATGCGGCTTTTCCATAACTGTCCCCCCTTTCTTACTTCTTAAGTTGCTAGAGAAGTTGGCGACTGTCAGTGAGGCTGTTTATAGTTGGGAGTTGAATCTAAAGTTATGCCTTCTTAAGTTGCTTGAGAAGTCGCTTATGATCAATAAGGCTGTTTAATAGATGTTACATAAAGCTAAAACAGTCCTGTAATATCAGTGGATTGTGTGCTCTAATTAATTCTTGTTATTTCAATGCTGCCCTTATAATATACAGTAAGAAATGATCAAGTATGGTTTGGGTTTCATTGTTCATCAATGATTAACATCCGACTGAGATTTGTAAAACATTTGTTCTGTATCATATGATTATTGGTCAGTCATCTTACACATGTCTATTCTGTTGTTACAGGTCACGAAAGATGTCTCTCTTTTATCTAGGTGGATGGCTATTGATCTATACACACGCGAAATTGATAGCCTCAGATTTGAACTATCTATGAACCGGTGTAGTGATAAATTGTCACAAGTGGCCCACAAAATATTGGACAAAGGTCTGTCATGCACATTTTCTTTTGATAAATCCATCTGTTTTAGGCTGTAAATGTCTACCTCCATGCTGGAATGTTGGAGACCTGTAATTTGATATCACAAATTCCTGTATTTAATGTTTACCTCCATGCCCACAAAATATTGGAATGCTTACCTAAATGCTTAAAGATGTTTTCTCAAATTATAAAATGGAAGAAAAGGGAGAAATAAAGTAGTACTAAGTACCAACATAAATATTTATGCTGAAGAAATTCCATAGAGCATTGACCATATCTAGATTTTCTCCTTTTGGGTTTTATCTTTGGGAATTTGCCCCATAAGTTCTTTTTGGAACAAATCACTTCCCACTAAGTTCCTCATTGTATTAAAATGACCAGGAAGTTCTTTTTACAAGTGAACTTCCAATTTTGCCCTTACAACATTCTGAAAATATAATACAACATTCTGAAAATATAATACAACATTCTGATTTTTTTTTTTTTAATTTTTTAATTTTTTAATTTTTTTTAATTTTTTTTTTGAAAATATAATACAACACTCTGAAAATATAATACAACACTCTGAATATAATACAACATTCTGAAAATATAATACAACATCCTGATTTTTGTTTATTTTGTTTTTTTGAAAATATAGTACAACATTCTGAATATAATACAACATTTTGAAAAATATAATACAACATTCTGATTTTTTTTATTTATATTAATTTTTTTTTTTTGAATATATAATACAACATTCTTTGGGGGGGGGGTATTTTTGTCCAAAAAGACAAAAAATTGATACACTCATTTAAAAGGAACTTATTGAGCATAGATTTAAAAAAAAGGAACTTATGGGGCAATGACCCTTTATCTTTTCAAATCAGTTCTGTTATCTCAACATCTGCCCTTAGATTATTTGGTGCCTTGATACCTTGGCTCAACCACAGAAGTATGGCATCATCTCCATGATTGATAATAAGAGCTTTGAATTCAGCAAACAATTCATGTGCTATTGAGTTCAATAATCTGTGATGATGATATTTAGACAACACAAATAATCAATATCATGACCAGCCTCTGGATCATGGATTATAATTCAATAAGGTTGTTGTAATTATATATCTATACAACAAGTTTATCTTTTCTCATTATTAGGACGGATTGTTTTAAGAACTACCACCTTTATCATGTCGAAGCTCAAGCTATTTATTGATCAGATATTTCTGTTATTTAATGTTGCCAAAACTCTGTTCAGAAACTTCGTCAGAGGATCGACATGAGAGTTGGAACCAACCATTGGACTGGACTCAACCCAAGAATCGTATCCAACAAGTACATGGTCTTCCATCACAACTTCCGGCTAGAGCTGACATACCTTCTTGCACAGGTTAAACCTAGTCAATCCTGGGCTTTATATTGCTATGCGTTTTTAAGATTTGTTTTTCTGTTTTTGATTCTAAACCTATTAAACATATGGTAACTTATAACATACTCCCTCCGTCCCGGAGAAATATGCAAAAAAATGCTTGGCACCAGAATTAAGGTAAAAGGTGAAAAAGGTCATGTGTTGTGAGTGTAGATGGTTGGGTAGGAGAGAGAAAGTGGAGTAAGTGGGTAATGGTTGTGAGTAGAGACAAGTGGGTCCCATTTCTATTTTGGGAAAGTGCAGATTATTGTGGGACGCCCAAAAGGTGTCTTTTTGCAGATTATCGTGGGACGGAGGGAGTATTGGTTTTACGTTTTACTCGTTTCTTGACTGGACATCACTAAGAATTGCATAGTTTCGTGGAAAAATTACTCCTGGAGTATCTAGACTGCTTTTCTGCATTAATAATTTTGACACTTATCTTCAAAGTTTGTCTTTTTAGCTTGTAATAATGCACATCTCCAAAGAACTATGTGCTCTTGAGTCATGACTGATATTAATGTCCCAAATGTAGATGATCATTTCTTTAATGGATTGTAGTGATAGTCCGCTAAAGCACCATATAGTTGTGTTGGCCTTCTTGCTAGCTTGGCGATTTAGCATCATGCTATTAGATCTTTGCTCCCCCTTGCTCTGGAAATTATTTCTATTTTTGTTTGCTTATTAACTTTACTGTAAACTTTGCGCTTGGTGCACCTCAGTGAGTTTGTCTGTCAAGTGTCAGTGAAGACTGCTAACGGCTGAAAGCTTGATATAAATAGTTGTCTAACACCTCAAGCTTTTAGATCAGTTGGTAACTTAACATGGCATCAAAACACTGGTTGGAAAGGTCGTGGATTCGAGTCATCCAGCTTGCAATTGTAACTCGGATTATTGTAAGTGCATGATTGCAACATGCTTGATTTACAATGCCATGGAGTGGCAAGTATGTTTTAACTCTCCATTGTGTGGATGCGTCACAAGTGAAGGGGAGTATTAAGGCTTGATGAACATAGTTGAGTCCATAGTTGTTAATGGTGAAAGGCGAGAGGCGGGCGAGAAGTTCCTAGAAAAGGCGAATGGCGAGGCGGTTGAAAGGCGGCCGAAAGGCGAGCAAAGCGGTAAAATAGAACAAAAGAAATAGTAAAATAATATATATATATATATATATATATATATATATATATATATATATATACATACATATATATAAAATATATTAAACATGTTAAGAACAAGAATTTGCATTAAATAAATGTCACAATTTCACATGTAATAGCAACTTAACACAACTGAAACACCCAAAAGTGAGAATTCTAAGACAAAAAACACATTTTATGTTCAAATCAGTAAACAAGTAGTTGCTTAAAAGCGTTAAAATAGGTGAATTCGAATATATAATTTCAAATGTATAATTTCATTACTAGAGATGAACATAAGATATAGCTAAAACTTCAAACGACAAAGGAGACCCAAAGTAAAGCGAAAAAACAAATTAAATTAGTAAACATATTAAAATTTGCAAGCCTCCCTTCAAGAAATTGAATAAAGCAAGCTATTTGTAGTGCTTTTGTCCCACTCCTTGGTCGTCGTTCTAATTTGTTATTTATCGTACTTATTTTCTTTTGATCGCTCGAGAGAAATTATGGATATCTTTCTTTCTCATGTACGCCACAAGCTATCTTTACTTCATATTATCCAAAAACAACACATTGGGTAATTTAAATTATTAAAACTAGAATTACAAAATGACCTAGTTTAACACTACACATACCCTTATTATGTCTTTTGACAAAGGCGGACTCTTCACGCCTCTCACCATAACCAAGAAACACCTCGCCTGTCCTAAAAGGCGCACAACAGCCCGCCATAAAATCAAAAGGCGATCGACCCCTAACGGCGCCAAAACGGCGAGGCGGGCGAGAGAGGCGCTAGCCTTTCGCAACTATGGTTGAGTCCCTATCTAACAGCTTATTGGTAACTTAACATGGACATTCATATGAGTTTGTCTGTGTATGCAACAACTTACAGAAATGACTCAATCAACGAGAATCTCATACTCTCTCGGTCCCGGGTTAATCTTCACCATTTTGGTGAAGCACGCAAATTAAGAAAACAATATATATATTAAAAAATAATGGGAGTGGGAGAAGGGTTGTGAGAGGGAAGAAGTGAGTGGATATGACAAGTGGATCCATAATTTAAATGTGTGAGAGAGAAAAGTTAGTGGGTATAATAGAATATTAATAAACCTTTTCCATTTTAGGAAAGGTGAAGCTTGTAACGGGATGCCCTTTTGGGTAATTGGTGAAGCTTAAGCTGGGACGGAGGGAGTATTGGGGGGGGGTATGACATCATTTTGAAAACATAGCATATGATTATTTGTCCCCTAGAATAATTTGTTGAATTTATGTCATTTTGTTTTTCTTCATAGAATTCAAGGACGTGGAATCTCATTATATTCAACTGGAACTTCCTGGGAAAGATTACAAGGACAAGCCTCTGAGTCGCAAGGTGAAGCAAACTAGAAAGACACCTGCTAATCATATTAACTGTCTGTGTAACCAAAATACATAGCTCCTAGTCTCACCAGGGAGAATCCATCGTCACTTTTGGATTTCTTCGAGTTTTGTGCTTTGATTTTTCAAATTTAATCATTGAGTTTACAGGATGGCCAGTATTCTTCAACCAAGGGTTCGAGTTCAGATCTTCAGAAAATTGGAAATGGACTTTCACCTGATTCTGTCAACGGTCAAACACCAACTACACCGCGGTCTGCTTCTCTCAGCTCCAGTCAACTCCTTGCTCAGAGAAAATTGTTTGCGGAATCGAAAGTAGGCAGAGCCAGCTTTCAAAAGCTTCTTGAACCAAGCACTTCTCAGAAACCTGGAATTGCTCCTTACAGAATTGTTCTTGGGGACGTAAAAGAAAAGGTACTCTTTTTTTCAGTTTGATCCAACTGATGCAATTTTTTTTATTTTTTTTTGCAATAATGGTCTTAATAGTGTACTTCTATATCAAATTCAAATATCTCTTGGTTGGGATGATGTTTTTCATTGAATGGCTGCTTTAACTTTTATTCCAATTATGATTCAGAGATCAACTTTTTTGCTTACTTTCATCCTATGGATCCACGTAGGTATCTGAACTAGCTTGCTATACTTTTCCAATGGTATCCAAACACTCTATTAGTCAGCATAAAAATACTCCCGTTGTTCTGGAACGATAGTCCCACTTTTTTAGTGGTAAATTTTGATTGAACTTTGACCTATAATTTAGATTGATTTAATTATCGTAATGAAAGTCTAAAAATTATTATTGGTATTATTTTAAGGGAAAACTTTATTTTTGTCCATCGTACTTTGGGGCGTGTTTCACTTTTACCATCGAACTTTATATTTTTCATTTTTACCATCATACTTCAATGGTGTCATTTTATAACAAACTTGAGTTAAAAATGACAATAATGTTTGTAGTATGATGGTAAAAATAAAATAAATTAGGGTCTAAATAAAGATTTGGGCATAAAATGACACCATTGTTTGTAGCACGATGGTAAAAATGAAAAAACTAAAGTTCGATGGTAAAAGTGAAACACGCCCCCAGAGTAAAATGGACAAAAATGAAGTTTTCCCTTATTTTAATGGTGTATCAATAACATGAACTAGAATTTCATTGGGATAATTACTTTTCCCTAAATATTTGTTCAACATTTAACCACCTTGACACTAAAAGCGTGGGACTATCTTTCCGGGTCGGAGGGAGTATGTTTCAAGACATGCACCATGTACAATATGCTTGAGATGTGGATATATAGATAATCCCAATGATCAGGAAAACTATTAGCCTTTCACAACTATCATGTCCTTGTTTGAATTTGCAATGACAAAATTGTAATCATTAAGGGTGTTAAAGTACGTCTGCTACTAATAGTGCTTAAAAGCCCGCATCTTTATGGGACCGAAGAGAGTACTGTTGAGTTTTGAATTTTGGGTGTCTGGTCAAGGAATATGTAGAAGAGGAAAGTAGAATGTTACTTGATTGCATGATACAGCTTTGATTGAAATAAAGCAGCCTTACCTCCTTAGTAATCAACAAAGAAAAAAAGATGCAGAAATGCATTAAACGCGTGTTGCCTCTTCTACTTATAGCCACACATCTAAACTGTTTCTTTGGCGTTTCTATACTGTCTTAATATCTGATACGAGATAAATATGCGACTTTGATAGCTTATGAAGACACAAAGACGTTTGGAGCTTCTGCTAGAGGATCTTCCTTGTGAGCAGGATCAATCTGATTATTATGAAACATCCGACCAGCTTCTGACGCCACTGCTTCTGTGCTACGATTCTCTGGTACTACACAATTAACATCACTTCCACCACATAACTCAAGGAAACAAAATGCAGCAAATCAAAGATTAATTGAACACTTATCTTTTCTTCTTTTGTTATAGACTGATGCTAGACTATAATTGTCACAGCAATCCTGTGGATCAGGTGTTCTGGCTGACGGTCGTCTAGCTGACCTAATCAGAAGAGTTGCTACCTTTGGGATGGTGTTGATGAAACTTGACTTGCGTCAGGTTTGTTTCGTTTTTAAATGTAAGCACTTAACTTCAATAGGTCATGTTTTTAACACCTCAAAAAATGTTCCAGGAATCTGGTAGGCATTCAGATACACTTGATGCAATCACCAAATATCTGGACATGGGTATATATAGTGAATGGGATGAGGACCGAAAACTTGAGTTTCTAACTAGAGAGCTGAAGGGGAAAAGGCCTCTGGTTCCTCCAACTATTGAGGTAAGCATGCTTGTAAGAGATGGCCCCATGGGCGGATTTAGTGTTAATGGTGGGGGTGCCCATGCACCCGGTCAAATTATATTTCAAGTTAAAAAAATATATAAAAAAAAATTATACTATTTACTAAGTGAACCCGCAGATAAGATTACTTAATTTCCACCTTTGTTGTTAATAGATCTTATGACTAGTTCAATTAGTAAGCTGTTAAAGTTTATCACTAAAGACTAGGTTTCAAACCCTACTAGGTACAAATAATTTCAAATTATTTTTAGTCTCTAATATGAGAAATTATTTTTTTTTTCAAAATCTTACTTAGATTCTTTTATAATCATATCATAAATAGTTTTTATTTATTATTCAAGTTAAATTTTTTGCCTTTATTATGATAAGAGTTGGTCTTATAAAAAACACATTTTTTTCTAATCTGAAGGAAAAACCATTTTTTTACTGGCACTTAATAATAAATGCACTGTCATTCTTTACATTGGCACTTTTTTACCCTACACTGGCACTCTTTTATACTGGCACTTAATAATACATGTACTGGCACTCTTCACACTGGCATTTGTTTACACTAACACTGGCACTTTTTAACACTAACACTGACACTTTTTTACACTGCACTTAATAATACATGCAATGTCACTCTTTACACTGGTCTGACACTCTTTACACTGGCACTTTGTTACACTAACAACGCTACTTTTTTACACTAACACTGACACTTAATAATACATGCACCGACACTCTTTACACTGGCCATTTGTTACACTAACATTGCCACTTTTTTCCACTGGCACTTAATAATACATGAACCGACACTCTTTACACTAGCACTTTGTTACTCTAACACTGACACTAGCGGGGGAATCAAAACACGTTTTTTCTAAAACTAAGAAAAAATGCGTTTTTGTAAGATTTTGGCTTATGATAAATGGTTTTTGCTTTTTTGAATTCTTTTGCTCATTACTTTAACTAATATAAATGTATATTATTTATTATCTATTAGTTTTTTCATCGTTTATTGTTTGTGAAAAAGTAAATTTGAAACGTATAAGAAATAAATTACACGATTAATTTCAAAAAATGTTTCCTAAAATGATGTTATCATTAAAACAAATATAATGTAAATATCGTTTTTATTTTTATTTTTATTTTTCATGACATAAGCTTACTATTTTCAAGTAAACAATAAGAAGAAAACGGTGGGTTAAAGATTAGCATATGTTTATAATTAACTTATATTTTAAGTTTTGTATTATAATCTCGTCGCGTTTGGAAAAAAAAATTAGCTTGAACTTTTATATTATAAATTGTGCACCCACTGTCGAAACATCCTAGATCCGCCACTCATGGCCCTGTATTCTGGACGCATAGATAGTTTATTGGATGAATCTCAAACATAGACTTGTCCATAAGCATGAAAAGAATGACAGCTGTCCTGAAAGTTAGAATAATTAATAATACATGCATGTGTGAGAGAGTTATGTGTGTTTACAAGTGTTATTTTTAAGAGGTAGATCAAAACACAAACGCTTAAGAGTTGTCTACTTGTGAAATATTATGTAAAAACCTAATCCATTAAAAAACTAGTCAACAACTGGACATCAAGGAGGTTTACCTCTTGACAACTCGATAAATGAAAAATTGCAAGTTGCAATGATGTAGATGATCAATGTTTAAAACTTTATTTGGGAAAATGTACTTCCAATTGATATGGATATCTCCTTGATAAGATTTCCATCTCTATAATGTAAATCAAAGTGATTTACTTAAATTTATATAAATCGTTCCAAGTATTGTTATTTGTGAGTCATATTTTCCATGCTTCCTGATCTCCCCCGATGGTTTTGCTAGGTTAATCCTGATGTTAAAGAGGTTCTGGATACTTTTCGTGTTGCGGCAGAATTGGGGACTGATTCTCTTGGAGCATATGTGATTTCTATGGCCTCTCATGTATGATTTGATGCCACTTCATTCTGTACCTTAAAAGTTCAAAGCTGCTAGAAAATATTCATCTCTTTCTCTCTCTCTCTCTCTCTCTCACACACACACACACATACACAGAGAGAGAGAGAGAGAGAGAGAGAGAGAGAGAGAGAGAGAGAGAGAGAGAGAGAGAGAGAGAGAGAGACTTATCATTGCCTTCGTGTTTGATGCCATCAATAAAGTCTTTGCCTGAACTTGTACCTGACAGGCTAGTGACGTCCTTGCTGTGGAGCTTCTTCAGAAAGATGCTCGTCTTGCAGTTGGTGGGGAGCAAGGCAGACCATGTCTCGGTGGCACGTAAGGCTTCTCTCTTCTTATATTGATCTCCGTTTTCGAGACATCCCGATAGGACCATACTGCTTCATGCCCATGTGCTCGGCAAAGAGGGGGAATCTCTTCATGAACATCCCAATATCACAATTACAATGTCTTAGTCGACTTTAAAAGAGAGCTACTTATCTCAAACTACAGCTCCTCAATCTTTCAATTCTAATTGGCAATCATACACATATAACCTTTAGGAACTCCAAGTATCTTCCAGCTTAACTTGAGCTAACTAATACATGCACACCACGAAAAAGGTTCTCTTTTCACTTTGTATTCATGAATGCCTATGAAAGTAAAATTGCTGCAGAGATTTCAGAATGGATTTGTGTTCATGTGGCGCCATATTTTAAATTCAGTCAAAGGGTCTTCTTATCCTTTACTGTTTTATCTTCCTTCACTTTTTGGTGGGAATGATGCAAGTGTGTGTTAAGGATGATGTGAAGTTAATTACTGTAACTCCTGTATTATTCTTTGAAGATACTCCAATACTCCCTGTCTCATAACAATGTGCACATTTTTGAGAGTGCACAAGAATTAAGGAGAGTATATATATTAAAAAATATTAGTAGTAAAGTAGGTGTTGTGAGTATGAAAAGTAAGGCAGGGAAGAGAAAGTAGGGTAGGGAAAATTATTTGATAGTTATTAAATTAAGAAGTATTATAAAATTTCCATTTTGGGTAATGTGACTTAACAGTGGGACACCCAAAAGGAAAACGTGTGCACATTGTTATGGGACAGAGGGAGTACTTATTTGAAGTGTCATACAATGCATATATTACTCTTATAGAATAAATATACATTATTATCCAAACCTAATACTCTTTGTTGAGAACTGTCACTTGTATATGGTTTTCTTATATGATGCAGCACAATTTACTTACCAAAGTCTGTGCACACATTGATGCAGATTGAGGGTGGTCCCACTTTTTGAAACTGTGAAGGACTTGAGAAGTGCTGGCTCTGTGATTAGGAAATTACTATCAATTGACTGGTATCGAGAGCACCTCATTAAGAATCACAATGGACGCCAAGAGGTTTTTATGATGCTCCTTAATTATGATGTCTTATGCTTACAAGTCTTCTGGAATAGTTTGACCTCAGTAGTTCCATGCAGGTTATGGTTGGATACTCAGATTCAGGAAAAGATGCTGGGCGCTTTACTGCTGCATGGGAACTTTACAAAGCACAAGAGGATGTGGTAGCTGCGTGTAATGAATATGGTATTAAAGTTACTCTATTCCATGGCCGAGGAGGCAGTGTTGGTCGCGGTGGTGGCCCCACACATCTTGCTATTCAGTCCCAGCCACCTGGTTCTGTAATGGTGAGTTATCAATCAAATGAAGCCTTAAAGATCTGGTTTAATACTCCGTAATATTCTGTATTCTTCATTGAACTTTGCATTGGGGAAAAATGCCGTCCATTCACTTTACCTCTGCTCCTAGACTTTGAGTAATCCTTTTATTCCACCGGCAGGTCATTAATCCCTCATTCCCATAAACAGAGTTGCATTTGACAAGTCCTTTTAAGCACGTTCATACATGTCCCTTCTTGGGACAAAAGTAGAAGGATAGTGTCTTTTTTGGGATGGAGCACGTCTAAATGTTGACATTAGCGTTATAAACTTCAAGGACATGCTCATTTGATTGCTTGGGGTTTTCAGAACTTTTTCTGTTCTATTGGTGTGTGAGCCGGATCTTTATTTACCTTTTAAAGACTCGAGTCTTTTCCTTGCATCTTTGTTAGAGAACTCAATTTCAGAAGCTAGGATGGGAACTTTTGTACCTCTATTATGATGTATTTCTGTGTATTGAGAACTGACATTTAGCTTTCCGTTAAACTGGCAGGGTACACTTCGATCAACTGAACAAGGAGAAATGGTGCAGGCAAAGTTCGGGCTTCCAGAGACAGCTGTTAGACAACTCGAGATCTACACAACAGCCGTCCTCCTCTCTACCCTTCGTCCTCCAATCCCCCCTAGAGAAGAAAAATGGCGTAACCTAATGGAAGAAATCTCCAAATTCAGCTGCCAAACTTACCGGAACACTGTTTACGAGAACCCAGATTTCCTCTCATATTTCCAAGAAGCCACCCCACAGGCCGAGCTCGGCTTCCTGAACATAGGAAGCCGTCCTGCAAGAAGAAAAACATCAGGAGGAATCGGACATCTCCGAGCAATCCCATGGATATTTGCGTGGACCCAAACCCGATTCGTTCTCCCAGCCTGGCTCGGAGTCGGAGCTGGCTTGAAGAACGTTTGCGAAAAAGGACATACGGAAGAATTACGAGCGGTCTACAAAGAGTGGCCTTTCTTTCAGTCAACAGTTGACCTTATAGAAATGGTGTTAGGGAAAGCGGACATTCCGATAGTCAAACATTACGATGAAGTTCTCGTGTCTCAGAGTAGGCGAGCTCTTGGTGATGAACTGAGGAAAGAGCTCGTAACAACTGAGAAATATATATTGGTGGTTACTGGGCATGAGAAGCTGTGTGAGAATAATAAGAGCTTGAGGAGATTGATTGAGAGTAGGCTTCCGTATCTTAACCCGCTTAATATGCTGCAGGTGGAGATTTTGAAGAGGCTGAGACGGGATGATGATAATCACAAACTTAGAGATGCATTGCTTATCACTATAAATGGGATTGCTGCTGGGATGAGGAATACTGGTTAAAATTCTGCTTGAGGTTGGATGGAACAAGTTGATATAAAATTTTGTTTGATGAACTATTTACAGGCGGAGCGCTGTAATTATCGAAACTTTTTTTTTATTTTTTTAATTATCAAAACTAGCTCGGAAAATTTTGGTATCTGACTTACCGAAGTGGTTTAATTAATTATGCTTGAATTTATGTGTAGGACAGTATGTGCCTGTGGTCATGGGAAGAATTATGCTTTTTCTGTATGAAGTTGTTCCTTTGGGAAAAAATGCAGTCTGTTTAGGGCAACTCATGGTAGTATTAGTGCCATAGGTATCAAAATCAAAATTTGATACCCATGAACACTATTTGCATGAGTATAAAAAAAACATCTCCAATCATCATGGGTATCAAAAATTTGGTATCAAATTAACTTTTTTAAGTTAGTAGTTTTATTATTATTTTTAATATGATAAATAAATTCAAAATATGATAATTATTATAGTTAATTATTTTTTAAAAAAATAATATTCTATAAATAATTATTAAAAAATTAAAATTAAACTAAAATTTCTAAGTTTATTAATATTTTCAACATTATCAATTATTTTAAAATATGACTATGCTTTAATTAAATATTTTCTAATCAAAAAATATATAACGAAATTATTATTTTATAAAAAGTTTATGAAAAACTAGTTTTTTCATAACATTATGAAAAAACTAGTTTTTTCATAAAATTATGAAAAAACGTGTTTTGGACCCGGTTAAACTTGTGATACACGAATTGAACCGGAGACCGGTTCAGTAACAAAATTGAACCGTCTTTTGTCAAATCAAATCCAAACGAACACACAGTCACACACAGTAAAACACAGAGTTACGACGCCGCAACAGAGAAATTCATCGAGTTAAATCAAAATTCAATCGAAAATCATTCCGTTTCAGACGATTTAGGTAATATATGATTCACTGTCAATTATAGACTATGAATTCATATATTTACAATCGTTCCTAATTGTTTTATTCAATACTGACGATTTTTTATTAGGTTAAGATGGACTTACGTGATTTTGAAGATGAAACTGGAAGTAATGCTACTGTAATTGATCGAATTCAGCGCGAAGATGAAACTGGAGATAATGCTACAGCAATTGATCAAATTCAGCACGAAGATGAAACTGGATATAATGCTACTGTAATTGATCGAATTCTGCACGAAGTTGATGATAATCACGATACAGGTAATCCAATTTCATAATGCCAGTTTTTTTTATATATATAATGCTAGTAGTTTGAAGTACCAGTTTTATTTTTTTTTAATTGCCAGATTGTGTTATTTAGATTGCCAGTATCACTTATTTAGAGTTCCAATTTTAATTTTTTTAGGATACTTTGTTCATTGAAGTTCCAGTTTATGTTTATAGGAGTGTCAATATCATTTATTTAGAGTGCCAGTTTGTGTTATTTAGTTCCAGTTTGTGTTATTTGTAGCTTCAGCCAATGTCTTGTTATTGAAGTGCCAGTTTGTGTTTTTAGGAATGCCAGTATCACATATTTGGAGTGCCAGTTTGACTTATTTAAGTTTCAGTTTGTGTTATTTGTAGCTTCAGCCAATGTCTTTTTATTGAAATGTCAGTTTGTGTTTTTAGGAGTGCCAGTATCACTTATTTGGAGTGCCAGTTTGTGTTATTTAGTTCCAGTTTGTGTTATTTGTAGCTTCAGCCACTGTCTTATTATTGAAGTGCCAGTTTGTGATTTTAGGAGTGTTAGTATCACATATTTAGAGTGCCAGTTTGACTTATTGAAGTTTCAGTTTGTGTTATTTGTAGCTTCATCCACTGTCTTCTTATTGAAGTGCCAGTTTGTGTTGTTAGGACTGTCAGTATCACTTATTTGGAGTGCCAGTTTTAATTTTTTTAGGATACTTTGTTCATTGAAGTGCCAGTTTGTGTTTTTAGGAGTGCCAGTATCACTTATTTGGAGTGCCAGTTTTTATTATTTAGTTCCAGTTTGTGTTATTTGTAGCTTCAGCCAATGTGTTGTTATTGAAGTGCCAGTTTGTGTTTTTAGGAGTGCCAGTATCACTTACTTGGAATGCCAGTTTGTGTTATTTAGTTCCAGTTTGTGTTATTTGTAGCTTCAGCCACTGTCTTGATATTGTAGTGCCAGTTTGTATTGTTAGGAGTGCCAGTATCACATATTTAGAGTGCCAGTTTGATTTATTGAAGTTCCAGTTTGTGTTATTTGTAGCTTCATCCACTCTCTTGTTATTGAAGTGCCATTTAGTGTGGTTTGAAGTGCCAGTTTTAATTTTTTAATGTGCCATCAAATAAGTAATACTGGCACATTCAAAAATTAAAACTAGCACTTCAAACCAAACTAACTAGCACTTCTGATCTAAAGAAAAATATATTAAACAGTAGATATTATTCATTAAAAAAAAACTACAAACAAACAAGCCAACTCAACAAACAAAACACTAAACACATAACAAATTATTCATTCATTCATGCTCTCCATAAACTTATAGAGTGCAGAGTGCTGGAACATATCATGCTCTCCATAAGCTTTAGTTGCCCCACGATCCTTGGCATGTAACAGAAGAGAATCCCAAATCCATGTTGATTTCTTGCTGTTCTTATTGTCACAGAATGGGCAGTGAAGGTTATCTGAACTGTTCCACAAACTATAATATCCCTCCTTAATATCTTCTAAGAAACCTGCAATTTTTTTAGCACCTCTTTCTTCTTCATTATCTTCAACATTTTTCTCAGTCTTGACTGACCTACTCGTACTCATACTGAGAAATTGATTGCTTTTTAGATGAAATTTAGAAATAAAAAAGAAGTGAAGATCTAACTTATTTATACTGAATCCGTGACTGTACACATTTATTACTCGTGACTCTTTGAATTCGTGACTGTTGAATCCGTGACTGTACACATTTATTACTCATGACTGTTGAATTCGTGACTGTTGAATCCGTGACTGTACAAATTTATTACTCTTTGAATACAATAGTAAGTTTGAATGTTTTTTTGTACACATTTATTACTCTTTGAATTCAATAGTAAGTTTAAATAATATCCAGTGAATTTGGCACTATTGAATCCGTGACTGTTTTTGTTCAAAATTTGGCAGTATTGCTTATGGACAAAATGGAGCAGTACTAGTTGGGACAACTATTGAATCCGTGACTGTTTTTGTTTTTTTTATTACTTAACATGGAACACCTAACTTTGGAACACCTGTCCTAGTGCATGCATTTAAACAACACTCACTGAAAATATTAAAAAAAAACACAAACTGGCACTCCAAATAACACAAACTGACAATTCTAACAACACAAACTGGCACTTCAATCAACAAAAGTATCACTGACACTCTAAACAACTCACTGGACAATATTATAAAAAACACTGGCACATTAAAAAATTAAAACTGGCACTTCAAATCACACAAACTGGCACTTCAATAACAAGACAGTGACTGAACCTACAAATAACACAAACTGGAACTTCAATAAGTCAAACTGGCACTCCAAATATATAATACTGGCCTTCCTAAAAATACAAACTGGCATTTCAATAAAAAGACATTGGCTGAAGCTACAAATAACACAAACTGGAACTTCAATAAGTCAAACTGGCACTCCAAATATGTGATACTGGCACTCCTAAAATCACAAACTGGCACTTCAATGAACAAAGTATCACAAAAATACATCAAACACAACAATATTAAAAACAGAAAACACTACCACTACCACCTGCTCCATCACCGCCTACGTTTTCATTCAATTTGTTTTTTGGATCATATTCATTCAAAATACATTCCAAATACATTTCCAAAGCCTTGTGGTGAATCCTAGCAGCTTCATCAATGTTGTGAGCGTTGCCAAACTCATGAGCATGATTGACTATCCCCACATAATCCTTATCCCTACAATTGTGTCCATTACATGGCTCCAATGGACAACGAAATGAGGGAGTACCATTTGCAGAAGAAGGTTGCAAAACAACAAGATGACCATAGATGAATTTTTGGTAGCACACCATGTATATTTTCCAACTTTTGTCTTCATTTGAATCACCCAAAGTTGGCTCACTAGAATTTCCCTTGCCTTTGTTCATCACTAGAAAATTTATTAAAGGTAGAATTTTTCTTGAACTTGATGTATATGCTTGCCTTTGGACAGATTTATATAGGCTGAGTACTTGAAACCAGTCAAAAAAGTTGGTCAATGAATTCAATGCACTTACCAACTGTACACATTTATTACTCTTTGACCATTAAAGACAAGCAAACTTATCATTATTTATTACTGTTGAAGGAGGTATATTCGACGGAATATACTTCCTCAATAAATATAATATCCAGTGTATGTTGTTTGAATTGCCAGTTTATGTTTATAGGAGTGCCAGTATTAATTATTTTAAGTACCAGTTTGTGTTATTTCGAGTGCCAGTGTTACTTATTTGTAGCTTCAGCCACTTTGTTATTATTGAAGTGCCAGTTAGTGTGGTTTGAAGTGTCAGTTTTAATTTTTGAATGATCCAGTGTTTTTTATAATATTGTCCTGTGAGTGTTTTTTGAAGTGCCAGTGAGTTTTATTTTGAATGCCAATATTACTTATTTGAAGTACCAGTATTTCCAATGTAATATGCCAGCATCTGTTTTTTTAATGTTATTTCCAATCTAATTTTTTATTTTTATCTGAAGCAAACTATATTGATATTACTTCATCACTGCTGGGTATAAAAGCAAAGACACGGGAAGAACTGTATCAATTGTACAAGGATCATTCTAATGCCTTGGGATTCAGTGTTAAAATGACAACCTCGCGTGTCTCTAAGAAAACATCAAGGCCAATAGATAAATATTTTATGTGTTCATGCCAAGGATACACACAAAGAGGAAAAGAAATTGATGTTCCAGCTCCAATAGAAGTCGGTGAAGTAGAGATTCCTGAATGTGCGCTCGCCCGAAAAAAAAATAGAAAATGAAAAGGAGTCGCCACGCCGTTTTAAGAGGAAACATTGAAAACCTTTGTTTTAGAGAGAAAACATGAGTTCGGGGGTCAGGTTACGTGTTGGGAAGAACCGAGAGTTCACCCAACACGCCTCGTCCATAGACGAGTCTTTCAATCAAACACATCCAAGTAAATCCAAAGTGTGTGCAAATATCGATAATAAACGAAATGTGATAAAATGCATCTTATTAATTATGAAACGAGAAATTACATATTGTGAGCCCATTATTTAGGGAGGCCACATCCCTGATACAAACAAACTAAAACAGATTACAAAGGAAAAGAGTCACTGCAGATGGGTCATGTGTGTCGCATGACACATCGTACCAGTGACCACATGTGTCGCGTGACACAGGATCACTTGGGGACGAAGGTGTCGCGTGACACATATGAGCCTCCTGCAGAAACCTTACAATATGAACTCAGAAATTAACAGAAGCTATACAGATCTAATTAACAAGCTGAATTATGAACGAAAAACATAAACAACATCAAATCGACCCAGGGAGTGTGGATATGGATAGATCCACACCCCCTTGGGGGCTCAAACACCAAATTCAACCAAATCAATCAATATGAGCTCAATTACACAATATATGCAAGTTAAACAGAGAGATTGCGATTGGGATTCAGTAATTCAGATAGCTAGGATCTGATTACTGAATCCAAACAAAATAGAATTATGAAATTGCAAGGAATTAAATGAGAGAGAGAGAGAGAGAGGGTTAGGGAATTGTTACCCTTGTTGATTCCACGAATTCTATATCTAGTCAGATATAGAATCCTTCAATTCTTCGTTGTAGATCTCACAGCTCTGATCCAAGGGTTCCAATTGGTGTAGGTAGAGAATTGGGTTTGGATGAGAGGGATTAGGGGGTTGGAAAGGTAGGAGAGAGAGAGGTTTGGTGTTTGGGATGTTCGTCACAATGCTATTTTGGCAGAGTAACAGTAGGCTGGAATTGGGATCCATCTCAATGAGGGGGAGGGTCTTATTTATAGGCTGCAGTTAGGTCGCCTTAGTATGTCGCACGACCTTACGCGTCCACTTTCCATGCCTCAAGCCGTTGCGTGACACAAGGTGGCTCAACCGCTTTTGGCGCCAAAACCAGCTCTAGAACATTCCGGGAAAATACCCAAAAGGTCCAACAGGTTTTATTCCCAAGGGGTCCTTTGGCATGAATGATGTACCAAAAGGTACTTCCTTCGCGGGAAACTCATGGAACGTTTCCGGAAGTCTTGGGATAGGCCGAGAATTTACCAAAACGCCCCTTAATACAGTTTTATTATATTAAAATGCATCGAAAAGGTTGCGAATTGGATTGGCGTACTTACAGAGCCCCTCGGCAACGTCACTTTTGGAAAAAGTGGGGTTGTCGATAAAATAAGACCCAATCTCAATGAGCGGCTGGGGTTAAGGTGAAGGGCTAGAAGGGTGAGAAGGGGAAAGTTATGGCTGGACCTTTCTGAGAAAGGATTCCTACGTATCCCTTTAAGAAGGGAATCAAGCCAAATCGTAGTTCGGAATTACCAATACTGACTACAAGCAAGAAAGGGGTAGAGATGTGTCTTCATACCTTTGCTGTGCTTACCTGTGACTTCTGTTGTGCTCCGCTTGAGAGGCTTTTCTTCTTTGTGTGCTCCGCTAGAGAGGCTTTTCTTGGGTTTGGCTCTGCTTGAGAGGCTTTTCTTCTTGGTGGGCTCCGCTAGAGAGGCTTTTTCCTTTGGTTTGGCTCTGCTTGAGAGGCTTTTCTTCTTGGTGTGCTCCGCTTGAGAGGCTTTTTTCTTGGTGTGCTCCGCTAGAGAGGCTTTTCTTCTTGGTGGGCTCCGCTAGAGAGGCTTTTTCCTTTGTGTGCTCCGCTAGAGAGGCTTTTCTTCTTGGTGTGCTCCGCTTGAGAGGCTTTTCTGGGTTTGGCTCTGCTTGAGAGGCTTTTCTTCTTTGTGTGCTCCGCTTGAGAGGCTTTTTTCTTGGTGTGCTCCGCTAGAGAGGCTTTTCTTCTTGGTGGGCTCCGCTAGAGAGGCTTTTTCCTTTGTGTGCTCCGCTAGAGAGGCTTTTCTGGGTTTGGCTCTGCTTGAGAGGCTTTTCTTGGTTTGGCTCTGCTTGAGAGGCTTTTCTTCTTTGTGTGCTCCGCTAGAGAGGCTTTTCTTCTTTGTGTGCTCCGCTAGAGAGGCTTTTCTGGGTTTGGCTCTGCTTGAGAGGCTTTTCTTGGTTTGGGCTCTGCTTGAGAGGCTTTTTCTGGGTTTTGGCTCTGCTTGAGAGGCTTTTCTTTTGGTTTTGGCTCTGCTTGAGAGGCTTTTCTTGGTTTGGGCTCTGCTTGAGAGGCTTTTTCTGGGTTTTGGCTCTGCTTGAGAGGCTTTTCTTTTGGTTTTGGCTCTGCTTGAGAGGCTTTTCTTTGGTTTCTGGTATTGTCGAGCTCTTCTTGGGGCTGTCACGGATACGCATGCTTTTTGTTTTGTTCTTTCTTCTCCAGTTTGGTCGGAGGTCCAATGCCGAGACTCAATTGATTATTGTACCCGCGGGGTGAAACAACAACAACTCCACGCGGTCAAAATTTGTACATCATTAGAGTGCAGGGGTATTTTGGGAATTTTGGCTTTGAGGGAAGTCTGTCGCACGACCATTTAAAGCCGTTGATCGCCTTTTAAAAGGGTGAACAAATTCTCATTTCGAACAAACTTGTTTGGAGGGAGGTGGACGGTCTTGGCGAGAAAAGCACGCCATTTCACTCATTTTCAATTGCCGACTGATTCTAGGGTTTGATTCCAATCTTGATTCGTCAAAAATGCCTCCTAGGCGCCGACCCACCAAGAATGCCCCGACCTGTGCCCAATTAGCCGCACGGCGGAAGAATGCCTCGAGGAATCGTAGACCATTTGTTCCTCAAACCGTTAGGGAGATTTCTACCCTCATTTGAAAGAACATTCTTCGGGCCCGGAGAAGAAGGTAATAATTGTAACCCTAGCTTTTGGTGCACTGAGGAAATCAAATTTTTCGAAAAAAGATTGATTTTTCTTTCTTTTCCTTTCTTTGTTCGGACTCGAAGTTTATTGCATGCTCTGATTTTACTTTAGCAATTGTGAAATGTATGTACAATACCTAGTTTTGCTTGAAATTGAAATTGATTTGACGAGTAAATTTGAGATATTCATACCTGCGCTGTGTTTACCTGTAGGATTTGCGTACCCGGGCTCTCCGTGAGGTCGTTGGCAGATTGTGGGATTTGCCGCCGGGTAGTCGGAGCTTGTCCATTCGCCAAAAGGTCTCGGTATATGCCGCGTGTGGTTGGGGCAGCTTCTTTGAGATGGCCAAAGCCGTTGGCAAAGACACAGAGGAGCATCGGCTTGGTAAAGGCTTTCGAGAGTTCTCGTGGGAGACTACTCACTCTTTTCACTTCTCTTGGGGCGAGGCGACCGTCACGCCATATGATTTTGCCGTCACATCGGGTCCGCCTTTCACCGACGAGCCTTTGTATCCGGAGGAGCCTGTTCTCGATTGATGACCCACAGCCTCCTACCGATGCTTACTTTATGGAGCCGATCGGCTTTGTTCCCCAGTGACAAGAAGGGGAATGGGTATGAGTTGGGAGATCTTCATGGCCAGATGGTTGATCGTAGCACCGGTTTTCCCGCCGAGATGGCAGATACCGATGAGGACAGTTGAGGGCCGAGAGATTGGCCAGTGGCGTTTGTTTGGGTTGGCTTCTCGGATATGTTGTTTATCAATGCCACGTCCACGACTTTGCTTTCTTTATTGGAGCTTCGAGAGATTGGGCCACCGTTGGATCATTGTCTTGGGGGAGGCAGTGTTTGGCCGAGTTGTTTTTGGCTTTTGATGATGTTAGTCGGGAAAAGCTAAGTCCTTCAACCTGCCGCCACTTTGCATTTGAGGTATTTCTTGGTTTGCCTCCTTTATTTGAATACCGCTTTTCTATCTCTTTGACTCGCTCTGTCCTTCTTTTCGTGCTTGGGCTTATGAGGTCATTGGGTGTTATGCTTGGAGAGTAGGAGACATTTCCGGCTACCACATTTCCCGCCATGAGACGCTGGGTGAAGGATGCTAGGCAAAAGATTCGTACAAACCGATTCTAAGGGACGGATGACCGCTTCTCAGCCGATACCATGGTTTGTTTGTGAGGAGTCCCCGGGAGTTTGACTTTGTTTCCTTGGGCCGATAGATATGTCGGGGTCCATCTCGGATCATGCCCTTCATCTTACCGAGTGCCGCAAACTGTTGGTGGGTTTGTCTCTGGGATGCATTATATTTGGGTGAGAGGGTTTGTAGGCAAGACGGTCCGTAGTATGGCCAGTGGTTCCCTATGATCCTCCCGCCGAGATGTGGTTTCCTCGGAAGTTGGAGAATGTGGTCACTTTGATCCAAGGAGAGCCTCGCCTTCAATTATACGGAGGACGATGCGGATTATGACACTTATGTGGCTACGAGGTTGAGATCGCCGCAGTTGCTCGAGACATGATATTCCTAACGCTCCCGATACTTCGATGCTCTGCCGCCGGGCCTTCTCTTGGACATGTGACGGATGCACCTCTCGCCACCTCCTTTCGTTGATTTTCGGGATGGAGATGCCGTGAGGCGGGCCACTCTTGACACCAAAGCAGGTTATTCCATATTTTCATCTTCCGGAGGGGACTCATTCTGTAAGTGACTTTGAACCGTGAATATCCTTCCATTCCCTTGTTTTGATCTGATTTCGATTCTTTTTCATTTGCTTGTATCGTGTATCGCCCGACGTATACCGGGGCTTTGCTCGTCGCTATACCGGGGCCATGGACATGGTTGATCGCTGATGAGGAGCAATCAATATCCGAGGGAGAAACTTGCAGCTCAAGGTTCCAAGTAGTTCTCGATGACAGTGATTCCACAGCTTAGCTTGCCCGTAGAAAGAGGGCTCGTATCGATTTGTCTCGCCGAGGATACTCATTTTCCTAGGACCAAGACTGTTCGTCGTCCTCCTAATCCTCCCATCTCCGATAGTGAGTCTTCCCAAGATCCTCATGAGCTTGAGACTTTCCCTGCCTCGCATGCATGAGCTCTTCCGGATGATCCCGTTGTTTATCATGAGCCCGCCGGCCCGGACCAAGAGGAAGGTGATGCCGATGGGGAAGACAGCGAGGAGACCGCAGATGACGATAGTAGCTCGCCGATGGTGATGCTTACATTTCGATGATTCGAGTAGCCCCTGGACTGATTTATGATCCTCTTTTGGTTTATGTACCCTATTTTTGGGGAAAGAAACAAATACTCTCTTTTTTCTTTTCTTTATTTTGCACCTAAAACATTATTAGTTGTTTATTTGTTTGTGCGAGCTTTTATATTTTGGGAAAGAGAAAAGAGGTGCATGGAATGAATGGCTTTTGAATGGTTTATGTGACTTTGGGGTTTGTATATGAGGGTAATGGTTCATGTGTATGTTGCTTTTGAATGAAACTCCTTCCCGTGATTGTTTACAGGAGCCTTGTTGTTTGCGGCTTGGGACAAGTCTGGGAGTGCCCCGGTACATATCGATTTGGTGCCTTGCCGATGTCCGATGCCGGATTTATCATGTCGCACGACTCTAAGTGACACGGGTATGTTCTGTCGCGTGACATTACAGCCAGGTTGACAAACCTTCGCCATGGACTTTTTCATTGTTTCCCATAATCAATCTTCTTATTCAGGATGTGGAATCCAGTAGGTTCATCGAAGAGTGAGCCTCTTTGCTAGGGAATCCATTTTTCAAGCATTGCTATCATGATAATGTACCCGGAAATCACACACAAAATGTTCATCGTCTTCTCGCCAAAGCCCCGCTTCATACACATCCTTATGCAGCCCCACCGAGATTGATCCTTTGATTTCGCCGTCGACAATGACAAGACTCAAGAAATTTGCATGCAGGGACATATCTTTCGGATGGTGGGAAATGAACCCTGAACTTCTGTTTATGACACTCTTGTTTTTAGGTTTGACTCTTTTGAGATAGTATAAGCATCACAAGGTGTGGAAAGTGTATGGAAGCCCCTGCTGACCGAAACGGTGTTTAGCTCTATCTTCCTATGATGTAGAAATAGAAGACTTTTCGAGACACTTGAAAACCTGTCTTATTCGTGATGATCACAAAGCTGCTTAAAACCCTTTATTGATGTTCGGGTTAGTCAAACCGCCAAAGCTGATATGAACAAGTATTTTTTTATCAATCCTGAGGAGAAAATACACTGATATCGAGAATTGGATTCGGAAGGATAGACAATGTATGGGAATGGTCCTTGAAGAGACCGGATTTTCGAGATCCGTCTCGTGATTTTGATCAACCAAATTATGGCCGCCTACGTTCCTCCGTAGGAGGAGCTCAAGTCGCCGTAGTTCGGGCTCATCTCGAATGAAAAGAATGAACGTTGAAGTTCGAGAATGTGAGGACCTTCGAGAATTTTTGAGAGTTGAAAGAACGTGTCCTCTTAGAGTGTCGATGGGAGACACAGATGCGAAGCCCCAGTGGGACATTCACGGCAGATGTTTGCGGAGGAGAAATGAAGTATGCTCACATGCAACGTCAAAATGAACGGACGGAATTTGCACAATCTTCAATTGATGGTCCTTTGAGCCGGGATGGACTTGGCTCTGCTTCAAGCAATAATCTGTATTAGATCTCGACGATATTAGACTGAAACTGCTATCCAGTAGTAACTGCGGTTGGGTTTCGGGATTTGGATCGGTCTTTGGGTGATTTGGGATATCATGACCTTTTAAGATGAGAGGTCGGCTAGGCTTTTTGCTGGCTGAACCTCTAAAGATGAGAGGTTGGCTCTTGGGTAGGTGTTTAGGATTTCTAAGGTGAGGGAAATCTGTGATGGCATCTTTTATTGCCTCTAAGAATGAGAGGTCGATCTTTTGGCTTTGGTCAAGGCAAAGGTAAGGGTAATGGGATGGGAATGTCCTCTAAAATCGAGAGGACGGCCGGAATTGGTTGAGGCAGTGGTGAGGGACATCCATGCTGTCTCTTTATTCACTTTGAGACTCCTCTTGGGTAACGACCGGATCCTTTGAATTTTGCTTTCGAGAGAATCGCTGGGGACTAGGCTCTCTTTCTTTTTTTTTATATTCTCTTTTTTTTATTTTTGTCTCTCTTTTTTTTTTCTTTTTTTTTTTTTTTTTTTTTTGAGAGGAAAATTTCAACTAGTCCCCAGGATGGATCATTGCTTTCCGTCGTTCTTGAGCTTGGAGCCGGTCGATCTTTCTTTGAATCACGGGAGCCTCAAGGATGGTCCCTCTTCTTCTTGATGATGGTTAAACGGGTTTCAAAACATGCCGATCTTGAAATGAAGGGGTATTATTTAGTGAGGGCAAGGTGATGGTTTTCCTAAGGGTGAGAGATTTCAACCGCAGCCCCTACCGGATGATCCGAACGTTGAGTCTTCGTCGTTTGCTTAAGCTTACTCTGAGAAAGATCCGTGCAAATTCATCGAACAACGAGATTACGAGGATGACGGAAAGAGATGTGAGCATATGGGAATCGAGGTGGGGAGTTGATAAGCCCCACTCTGGGAAGGATATCAGTCGATTTTCTCACTCCGATCAATTCAAACATTAGCCATTTCAAAGCGTTAGTCGGTGAGCAGCACAAATGATCATGTAAAATAAGACCATTTCAATTTAAGCAGAATGTAAGTGAACAAGTAATATCTCGAGTCTAGCAAGAATAGAAATAAAGACTTTCATTAATATAATAAAAGATTCATATCGTGGACTTGACAGACTCACGACCGCATAAAAGACATTCTAGAACCTATGATGCTGACTGACTGATTTATCTGGGGAAGATATCTTCTGACCTCCGTTGATATTACTGAGTAGGGCCGGTAATCACATTGGGGTGAGCTTTCTCAATTTTGCCTTTATTAATAAGCCTTTGGATGAGCCGCTTTAAAGAGACGCAGTCGTTCGTGACATGCCCAGATATCATGGTAATAGCAATACTTGCTACGATCCAAATTAAGCAGAGGTTTACTGGGTTGATAATTCTCCAGTGGCTTTATCATTCCTTTCTGCCTTAATCCATTGAAAGCTTCTTCGGTCGACATCCCTAGATCATCGTATTCTCGTTTCTTGCGAGGGGGATACGGGCGGAGATCTCGGACATTTCCATTATCAGGAGAACCCAATTCAATCTTCCCTTCATCAATGAGCTCTTGGATGATTACCCTCAATTGTAAGCACCCATGGGTAACATGTCCTGAGTATTGGTGATAATCGCAATACTTGCTTGGGTCCAGGCTTTCATCATGACGGAGAGGAGTATAATTCACCAACGGGTACACCAATCCTCCGCTTGTCAGCAATTTAAGAAACTGGTTCATGGGCATTCCCACTTTTCCCCAATAAGCTCTCTTTCTTCTTTTCTGGACTTTCTCAGAAGGAGGCTCAGATATTGTTGTCTCTTGCGGGGTAGGGTTCAGAGTTGGCATGAAAGACATCTGATTAACAGTCACGTCTGGAGTTGATCCCGAAGGTTGCTCATGAGAGGGTGACAAGTTGAACCCGTACGCACTCATTGGTGATTGTGGGAAACATTCTTGTGGGAGAGCTTGATCGGGGTGGAGTTTCAGTGAACCGTTCTGATTGAAGAAATGGTACACCACCTGGGAATCTGGTTGGTACTGGCTTTTCAAATCGGGTTGCTTATGGACATTGAAATTCTCAGGGTTTGATTGTTTATACTCGATCTGAGTTTGAGCCATCTGGGATGTTGGAAAAAGAATCTCACCCTGCCTGTCTCCATTCATCTCTTTCATTGCATTTCTATCCCCGCAATCAATACTACTGGTCTTGATAATCTCCTCATATGATCCATCTTCGTGACGAACTACTGTAATTCCCCGGAGGCGCATTGCTTCAACAAATCTGGAATGAGTCTCTTCCTCTCGAGCTTTGGCAACCTGGGCAAGCAATTGGGCTTTGCATTCCCGAATCATGGCAGCTTCAAGGGCAGCTCGCAATTCTGTTATTGACAAATCATCCATATCCCACTGACTCGAAGCGAAGGGAATTCCAAACTGAACGGGTGACACATCTTTTGCACCAGACATCTTTGAGCAGTAGAATGAACCGGAACTTTGGAGGAAAACCTTGCAAATATTTGGAAATACGTACTGGTTAATCGCCCTTCTTGTAACAGAGCATGCCCCCCCAAACATGTCTCTTCCCCTTGCTTCAAAAGGATTGGTTATAAGGTATCGAAGGGATAGTTTAAGGAACGGGAGAGGGAAGGAAAATGGAACAGACTCGCACAAACACAAAATCATTTATGTTCAAGTATAAATCAGTATTTTAAATCCTAAATACAGTTGGGAAAGGATAAGCCTTTATTCATGCTAACTATGCCTCGGGGGAACCTAGTGACGCGGCGTTCGAATTACATCAAATGTCTTGTTTTGAAACATATAATAGGTAATGATACCTAACCAAACCCTAACATCTTTATGGAACGAAGAGGTTCGTCCAAATTTCTAAGGAAATTTGGGCAGCATAACGGGTCTTTTCGAAGAATTTCGAAGAAAAATCCGGCATGACCTCTCGTCGGTACATGTTGGCAATGCGGCATGACCTCTCGTTTAGAACACGCCACGAGAGTGACATGTTCCCACGTGAAATCATGTTGCATTTGGCAACATGCCCACAAGGTATGAGGTTTTGGGAGAAGGTATAAGAATCTATGTTATTTTTTCAAAAACAATTCATTTTTGTTGTAATGAAAACATCGTATCAAAAACCAACCGTGGGTAAGGTTTAGTGTGGTGCCACCTATAACGCACTAGGGGTTTAGGTTTGATTTCAGGCGCTCAAGCGTAGGCGAATTTCATGGCCGTCCGCGATGCCGTCAATCGCACCCGAGGGTTCTAAATCTAAGTGATGTAGTGTGCGGATGACTAATTCGTTTATTTGCAAAAACAAGATTTTTTTTTTTTCTTATTATTTTTTTATTTTTTATTTGTTTTTTTTTTTAAGAAGAAAACACACACCCTCACACAAGGTAAACAGGGAACAATAATCAAATGAGTCACGCTTTGGTCCAAGGGACTGCCCTCAAACCAGTCTTCTGATGATCTGTTCAGTGGCCACCTTTTGTCGCGTGACACAGGACAACCAGAGACAAAGGTGTCGCACGACTCGGGTGGTCACTGAACCAGCAGCTCCTCAAATCATCAAATCAGCCCCTGCTTTACCATATCAAGAGCAACACAGAGATACTAATGCACAACAAATGACCACAAGCACAAAGGGCTCACAAGTTCCATAATCAACAAAATGTAGGTATCACAAATGATTATCGAATAATGTACACAACATGGATGCATTGGATGTTTTTTGACTAAACGAAAGCTTGACCCACTTAACACTTGAAAAACAGGTTTTCAAGTGAAATTCCCCAGCGGAGTCGCCACTGAATGTGCGCTCGCCCGAAAAAAATAGAAAATGAAAAGGAGTCGCCACGCCGTTTTAAGAGGAAACATTGAAAACCTTTGTTTTAGAGAGAAAACATGAGTTCGGGGGTCAGGTTACGTGTTGGGAAGAACCGAGAGTTCACCCAACACGCCTCGTCCATAGACGAGTCTTTCAATCAAACACATCCAAGTAAATCCAAAGTGTGTGCAAATATCGATAATAAACGAAATGTGATAAAATGCATCTTATTAATTATGAAACGAGAAATTACATATTGTGAGCCCATTATTTAGGGAGGCCACATCCCTGATACAAACAAACTAAAACAGATTACAAAGGAAAAGAGTCACTGCAGATGGGTCATGTGTGTCGCATGACACATCGTACCAGTGACCACATGTGTCGCGTGACACAGATCACTGGGACGAAGGTGTCGCGTGACACATATGAGCCTCCTGCGTAAACCTTACAATATGAACTCGAAATTAATGTAAGCTATACGCATCTAATTAACAAGCCGAATTATGAACGAAAAACATAAACAACATCAAATCGACCTGTGAGTGTGGATATGGATAGATCCACACCCCTTGGGGCTCAAACACCAAATTCAACCAAATCAATCAATATGAGCTCAATTACACAATATATGCAAGTTAAACAGAGAGATTGATTGGGATTCAAGAATTCGATAGCTAGGATCCGATTACTGAATCCAAACAAAATAGAATTATGAAATTGCAAGGAATTAAATGAGAGAGAGAGAGAGAGAGAGGGTTAGGGAATTGTTACCCTTGTTGATTCCACGAATTCTATATCTAGTCAGATATAGAATCCTTCAATTCTTCGTTGTAGATCTCACAGCTCTGATCCAAGGGTTCCAATTGGTGTAGGTAGAGAATTGGGTTTGGATGAGAGGGATTAGGGGTTGGAAAGGTAGGAGAGAGAGAGGTTTGGTGTTTGGGATGTTCGTCACAATGCTATTTTGGCAGAGTAACAGTAGGCTGGAATTGGGATCCATCTCAATGAGGGGGAGGGTCTTATTTATAGGCTGCAGTTGGCTGCCTTAGTATGTCGCACGACCTTACGCGTCCACTTTCCATGCCTCAAGCTGTTGCGTGACACAAGGTGGCTCAACCGCTTTTGGCGCCAAAAACCAGTTTCTAGAACATTCCGGGAAAATACCCAAAAGGTCCAACAGGTTTTATTCCCAAGGGGTCCTTTGGCATGAATGATGTACCAAAAGGTACTTCCTTCGCGGGAAACTCATGGAACGTTTCCGGAAGTCTTGGGATAGGCCGAGAATTTACCAAAACGCCCCTTAATACAGTTTTATTATATTAAAATGCATCGAAAAGGTTGCGAATTGGATTGGCGTACTTACAGAGCCCCTCGGCAACGTCACTTTTGGAAAAAGTGGGGTTGTCGATAAAATAAGACCCAATCTCAATGAGCGGCTGGGGTTAAGGTGAAGGGCTAGAAGGGTGAGAAGGGGAAAGTTATGGCTGGACCTTTCTGAGAAAGGATTCCTACGTATCCCTTTAAGAAGGGAATCAAGCCAAATCGTAGTTCGGAATTACCAATACTGACTACAAGCAAGAAAGGGGTAGAGATGTGTCTTCATACCTTTGCTGTGCTTACCTGTGACTTCTGTTGTGCTCCGCTTGAGAGGCTTTTCTCCTTTGTGTGCTCCGCTAGAGAGGCTTTTCTTGGGTTTGGCTCTGCTTGAGAGGCTTTTCTTCTTGGTGGGCTCCGCTAGAGAGGCTTTTCTTGGTTTGGCTCTGCTTGAGAGGCTTTTCTTCTTGGTGGGCTCCGCTTGAGAGGCTTTTTTCTTGGTGTGCTCCGCTAGAGAGGCTTTTCTTCTTGGTGGGCTCCGCTAGAGAGGCTTTTTCCTTTGTGTGCTCCGCTAGAGAGGCTTTTCTTCTTGGTGTGCTCCGCTTGAGAGGCTTTTCTGGGTTTGGCTCTGCTTGAGAGGCTTTTCTTCTTTGTGTGCTCCGCTTGAGAGGCTTTTTTCTTGGTGTGCTCCGCTAGAGAGGCTTTTCTTCTTGGTGGGCTCCGCTAGAGAGGCTTTTTCCTTTGTGTGCTCCGCTAGAGAGGCTTTTCTGGGTTTGGCTCTGCTTGAGAGGCTTTTCTTGGTTTGGCTCTGCTTGAGAGGCTTTTTCTGCTTTGTGTGCTCCGCTAGAGAGGCTTTTCTCCTTTGTGTGCTCCGCTAGAGAGGCTTTTCTGGGTTTGGCTCTGCTTGAGAGGCTTTTCTTGGTTTGGGCTCTGCTTGAGAGGCTTTTCCCTGGGTTTTGGCTCTGCTTGAGAGGCTTTTCTTTTGGTTTTGGCTCTGCTTGAGAGGCTTTTCTTGGTTTGGGCTCTGCTTGAGAGGCTTTTTCTGGGTTTTGGCTCTGCTTGAGAGGCTTTTCTTTTGGTTTTGGCTCTGCTTGAGAGGCTTTTCTTTGGTTTCTGGTATTGTCGAGCTCTTCTTGGGGCTGTCACGGATACGCATGCTTTTTTTGTTTTGTTCTTTCTTCTCCAGTTTGGTCGGAGGTCCAGTCGTCGAGACTCAATTGATTATTGTACCTGCGGGGGTGAAACAACAACAACTCCACGCGGGGTCAAAATTTGTACATCATTAGAGTGCAGGGGTATTTTGGGAATTTTGGCTTTGAGGGAACTCTGTGTCGCACGACCATTTAAAGCCAGTGATCAGTCTTTTAAAAGGGTGAACAGTCCTCATTTCGAACAAACTTGTTTGGAGGGAGGTGGACGGTCTTGGCGAGAAAAGCACGCCATTTCACTCATTTTCAATTGCCGACTGATTCTAGGGTTTGATTCCAATCTTGATTCGTCAAAAATGCCTCCTAGGCGCCGACCCACCAAGAATGCCCCGACCCAGGCCCAATTAGCCGCACGGCGGAAGAATGCTCTGAGGAATCAGAGACCATTTGTTCCTCAAACTGTTAGGGGAGATTTCTACCCTCATTTGAAAGAACATTCTTCGGGCCCGGAGAAGAAGGTAATAATTGTAACCCTAGCTTTTGGTGCACTGAGGAAATTAAATTTTTCGAAAAAAGATTGATTTTTCTTTCTTTTCCTTTCTTTGTTCGGACTCGAAGTTTATTGCATGCTCTGATTTTACTTTAGCAATTGTGAAATGTATGTACAAAACCTAGTTTTGCTTGAAATTGAAATTGATTTGACGAGTAAATTTGAGATATTCATACCTGCGCTGTGTTTACCTGTAGGATTTGCGTACCCGGGGCTCTCCAGAGGTCGTTGGCAGATTGTGGGATTTGCCGTCCGGGTAGTCGTGAGCTTGTCCATTCGCCAAAAGGTCCGGTATATGCCGCAGTGGTCAGCGCTTCTTTGAGATGGCCAAAGCCGTTGGCGACACGTAGGAGCATCGGCTTGGTAAAGGCTTTCAGAGAGTTCCGGTGGGAGACTACTCACTCTTTTCACTTCTCTTGGGGCGAGGCGACCGTCACGCCATATGATTTTGCCACACATTACGGGTCCGCTCTTCACCGACGAGCCTTTGTATCCGGAGGAGCCTCGTTCGATTGATGACCCACAAGCCTCCTACCGATGCTTACTTTATGGAGCTGCTCGGCTTTGTTCCCCAGGACCAGAAGGGGAATGGGTATGAGTTGGGAGATCTTCATGGCCGATGGTTGATCGAGCACCGGTTTTCCCGCCGAGATGGCGTATACCGATGAGGACAAAGTTGAGGGCCGAGAGATTGGCCAGTGGCGTTTGTTTGGGTTGGCTTCTGATATGTTGTTTATCAATGCCACGTCCACGGCTTTGCTTTCTTTATTGGAGCTTCTGAGAGATTGGGCCACCGTTGGATCATTGTCTTGGGGGGAGGCAGGTTTGGCTGAGTTGTTTTTGGCTTTTGATGATGTTAGTCGGGGAAAAGCTAAGTCCTTCAACTGCTGCCACTTTGCATTTGAGGTATTTCTTGGTTTGCCTCCTTTATTTGAATATCGCTTCTGTCTCTTTGACTCGCTCCGTCCTTCTTTCGTGCTTGGGCTTATGAGGTCATTGGGTGTTATGCTTGGAGAGGGGGGGAGACATTTCCGGCTACCACATTTCCCGCCATGAGACGCCGGGTGAAGGATGCTAGGCAAAAGATTCGTACAACGATTCTAAGGGACGGATGACCGCTTCTCAGCCGATACCATGGTTTGTTTGCGAGGAGTCCCTGGGAGTTTGACTTTGTTTCCTTGGGCTGATAGATATGCTGGGGTCCATCTGGATCACGCCCTTCATCTTACTGAGTGCCGCAAACTGTTGGTGGGTTTGTCTGGGGATGCATTATATTTGGGTGAGAGGGTTTGTAGGCAGCACGGTCCAGGTAGTATGGCCAGGGTTCCCTATGATCCTCCTGCTGAGATGTGGTTTCCTCGGAAGTTGGAGAATGTGGTCACTTTGATCCAAGGAGAGCCTCGCCTTCAATTATACGGAGGACGATGCGGATTATGACACTTATGTGGCTACGAGGTTGAGATCGCCGCAGTTGCTCGAGACATGATATTCCTAACGCTCCCGATACTTCGATGCTCAAGCTTGCCGGGCCTTCTCTTGGACATGTGACGGATGCACCTCTCGCCACCTCCTTTCGTTGATTTTCGTAGGATGGAGATGCTGTGAGGCGGGCCACTCTTGACACCAGCAGGGTTTTTCCATATTTTCATCTTCGGAGAGTGACTCATTACGTAAGTGACTTTGAACCGTGAATATCCTTCCATTCCCTTGTTTTGATCCTGATTTCGATTCTTTTTCATTTGCTTGTATCGTGTATCGCCGACGTATACTTTGGGGCTTTGCTCGTCGCTATACCGGGGCCATGGACATGGTTGATCAATTGATGAGGAGCAATCAATATCCGAGGGAGAAACTTGCAGCTCAAAGGTTCCAAAAGAGTTCTGATGACGGTGATTCCACGGTTAGCTTGCCCGGTAGAAAGAGGGCTCGCACGATTTGTCTCCAGAGGATACTCATTTTCCTAGGACCAAGATCGTTCGTCGTCCTCCTAATCCTCCCATCTCTCCGATAGCGAGTCTTCCCGAGATCCTCACGAGCTTGAGACTTTCCCTGTCTCTCGCATGCATGAGCTCTTCCGGATGATCCCGTTGTTTATCATGAGCCCGCCGCCGGCCCGACTCAAGAGGAAGGTGATGCCGATGGGGAAGACATGAGGAGACCGCAGACGACGATAGTAGCTCGCCGATGGTGATGCTTACATTTCGATGATTCGGAGTAGCCCTGGACTGATTTATGATCCTCTTTTGGTTTATGTACCCTATTTTTGGGGAAAGAAACAAATACTCTCTTTTTCTTTTCTTTATTTTGCACCTAAAACATTATTAGTTGTTTATTTGTTTGTGCGAGCTTTTATATTTTGGGAAAGAGAAAAGAGGTGCATGGAATGAATGGCTTTTTGAATGGTTTATGTGACTTTGGGGTTTTGTATATGAGGGTAATGGTTCATGTGTATGTTGCTTTTGAATGAAACTCCTTCCCCGTGATTGTTTACAGGAGCCTTGTTGTTTGCGGCTTGGGACAAGTCGGGAGTGCCCTGGTACATATCGATTTGCGGCTTGCGATGTCGATGCCGGATTTATCATGTCGCACGACTCTAAGTGACACAGGTATGTTACGTCGCGTGACATTACGAGGCCGTGTTGACAAACCTTCGCCATGGACTTTTTCATTGTTTCCCATAATCAATCTTCTTGTTCAGATGTGGAATCCGGTAGGTTCATCGAAGAGTGAGCCTCTTTGCTAGGGAATCCATTTTCAAGCATTGCTATCATGATAATGAAATCCCTAAATCACACACAAAATGTTCATCGTCTTCGGCCAAAGCCCCGGCTTCATACACATCCTTATGCAGCCCCAAATTCGAGATTGATCCTTTGATTTCGCGATCGGTCGACACGATGGACAAGACTCAAGAAATTTGCATGCGGGGACATATCTTTCGGATGGTGGGAAATGAACCCCGAACTTCATTTATGACACTCTTGTTTTTAGGTTTGACTCTTTTGAGAGAGTATAAGCATCACAAGGTGTGGAAAGTGTATGGAAGCCCTGGCCGACCGAAACGGTGTTTAGCTCTATCTTCCTATGATGTAGAAATAGAAGACTTTTCGAGACACTTGAAAACCTGTCTTATTCGTGATGATCACAAAGTCGCTTAAAACCCTTTATTGATGTTCGGGTTAGTCAAACCGCCAAAGCCGATATGAACAAGTATTTTTTATCAATCCCGAGGAGAAAATACACCGATATCGAGAATTGGATTCGGAAGGATAGACAATGTATGGGCATGGTCCTTGAAGAGATCGGATTTTCCGAGATGCATGCAGTGATTTTGATCAACCAAATTATGGCCGCCACGTTCCCCTCCGTAGGAGGAGCTCAAGTCGCCGTAGTTCGGGCTCATCTCGAATGAAAAGAATGAACGTTGAAGTTCGAGAATGTGAGGACCTTCGAGAATTTTCGAGAGTTGAAAGAACGTGTCCTCTTAGAGTGTCGATGGGAGACACAGATGCGAAGCTCCCAAAGTGGGACATTCACGGCAGATGTTTGCGGAGGAGAAATGAAGTATGCTCACATGCAACGTCAAAATGAACGGACGGAATTTGCACAATCTTCAATTGATGGTCCTTTGAGCCGGATGGACTTGGCTCGCTTCAAGCAATAATCAGATTAGATCTCGACGATATTAGACTCGAAACCGCTATCCAAGAGTAATCGCGGTTGGGTTTCGGGATTTGGATCGGTCTTTGGGTGATTTGGGATATCATGACCTTTTAAGATGAGAGGTCGGCTAGGCTTTTTGCTGGCTGAACCTCTAAAGATGAGAGGTTGGCTCTTGGGTAGGTGTTTAGGATTTCTAAGGTGAGGGAAATCTGTGATGGCATCTTTTATTGCCTCTAAGAATGAGAGGTCGATCTTTTGGCTTTGGTCAAGGCAAAGGTAAGGGTAATGGGATGGGAATGTCCTCTAAAATCGAGAGGACGGCTTGGGATTGGTTAGAGGTAATGGTGAGGGACATCCATGCTGTCTCTTTATTCACTTTGAGACTCCTCTTGGGTAACGACCGGATCCTTTGAATTTTGCTTTCGAGAGAATCGCTGGGGACTAGGCTCTCTTTCTTTTTTTTTATATTCTCTTTTTTTATTTTTGACTCTCTCTTTTTTTTTCTTTCTTTTTTTTTTTTTTTTTTTTTTTTTTTTTTTGAGAGGAAAATTTCAACTAGTCCCAGTGATGGATCATTGCTTTCCGTCGTTCTTGAGCTTGGAGCCTGGTCGATCTTTCTTTGAATCACGGGAGCCTCAAGGATGGTCCCTCTTCTTCTTGATGATGGTTAAACGGGTTTCAAAACATGCCGATCTTGAAATGAAGGGGTATTATTTAGTGAGGGCAAGGTGATGGTTTTCCTAAGGGTGAGAGATTTCAACCGCAGCCCTTAGGATGATCCGAACGTTGAGTCTTCGTCGTTTGCTTAAGCTTACTCGAGAAAGATCCGTGCAAATTCATCGAACAACGAGATTACGAGGATGACGGAAAGAGATGTGAGCATATGGGAATCGAGGTGGGAGTTGATAGGCCCCACTCTGGGAAGGATATCAGTCGATTTTCTCACTCCGATCAATTCAAACATTAGCCATTTCAAAGCGCTAGTCGGTGAGCAGCACAAATGATCATGTAAAATAAGACCATTTCAATTTAAGCAGAATGTAAGTGAACAAGTAATATCTCGAGTCTAGCAAGAATAGAAATAAAGACTTTCATTAATATAATAAAAGATACATATCGTGGACTCGACTGCACTCACGACCGCATAAAAGACATTCTAGAACCTATGATGCCGACCGACCGATTTCTCTGGGAAGATATCTTCTGACCTCCGTTGATATTACTGAGTAGGGCCGGTAATCACATTGGGGTGAGCTTTCTCAATTTTGCCTTTATTAATAAGCCTTTGGATGAGCCGCTTTAAAGAGACGCAGTCGTTCGTGACATGCCCAGATATCGATGGTAATAGCAATACTTGCTACGATCCAAATTAAGCGAGAGGTTTACCGGGTTGATAATTCTCCGGTGGCTTTATCATTCCTTTCGCCTTAATCCATTGAAAGCATCTTCGGTCGACATCCCTAGATCATCGTATTCTCGTTTCTTGCGAGGGGGATACGGGCGGAGATCTCGGACATTGCCATTATCATGAGAACCCAATTCGATCTTCCCTTCATCAATGAGCTCTTGGATGATTACCCTCAATTGTAAGCACCCATGGGTAACATGTCCTGAGTATTGGTGATAATCGCAATACTTGCTTGGGTCCAGGCTTTCATCATGACGGAGAGGAGTATAATTCACCAACGGGTACACCAATCCTCCGCTTGTCAGCAATTTAAGAAAGCTGGTTCATGGGCATTCCCACTTTTCCCCAATAAGCTCTCTTTCTTCTTTTCTCTCGACTTTCTCGGAAGGAGGCTCGAGATATTGTTGTCTCTTGCGGGGTAGGGTTCAGAGTTGGCATGAAAGACATCTGATTAACAGTCATGTCTGGAGTTGATCCTGAAGGCTGCTCATGAGAGGGTGGCAAGTTGAACCCGTACGCACTCATCGGTGATTGTGGGAAACATTCTTGTGGGATAACTTGATCGGGGTGGAGCTTCAGTGAACCGTTCTGATTGAAGAAATGATATACCACTGGGGAACCTGGTTGGTAGTGGCTTTTCAAATCGGGTTGCTTATGGACATTGAAATTCTCAGGGTTTGATTGTTTATACTCGATCTGAGTTTGAGCCATCCGGGATGTTGGAAAAGAATCTCACCCCCGCCTCGTCTCCATTCATCTCTTTCATTGCATTTCTATCCCCGCAATCAATACTACCGTCTTGATAATCTCCTCATATGATCCATCTTCGTGACGAACTACTGTAATTCCCCGGAGGAGCATTGCTTCAACAAATCTGGAATGAGTCTCTTCCTCTCGAGCTTTGGCAACCTGGGCAAGCAATTGGGCTTTGCATTCACGAATCATGGCAGCTTCAAGGGCAGCTCGCACTTGCAGTATTGACAAATCATCCATATCCCACTCGACTCGAAGCGAAGGGAATTCCAAACCGAACGGTGACACATCTTTTGCACCGTACATCTTTGAGCAAAGAGAATGAACCGGAACTTTGGAGGAAAACCTTGCAAATATTTGGAAATACGTCCGGTTAATCGCCCTTCTTGTAACAGAGCATGCCCCCCAAACATGTCTCTTCCCCTTGCTTCAAAAGGATTGGTTATAAGGTATCGAAGGGATAGTTTAAGGAACGGGAGAGGGAAGGAAAATGGAATGACTCGCACAAACACAAAATCATTTATGTTCAAGTATAAATCGGTATTTTAAATCCTAAATACGGTTGGGAAAGGATAAGCCTTTATTCATGCTAACTATGCCTCGGGGAACCTAGTGACGCTGGCTGTTCGAATTACATCAAATGTCTTGTTTTGAAACATATAATAGGTAATGATACCTAACCAAACCCTAACTTCTATATGGAACGAAGAGGTTCGTCCAAATTTCTAAGGAAATTTGGGCAAAAGATAACGGGTCTTTTTCAAGAATTTCGAAGAAAAATCCGGCATGACCTCTCGTCGGTACATGTTGGCAATGCGGCATGACCTCTCGTTTAGAACACGCCACGAGAGTGACATGTTCCCACGTGAAATCATGTTGCATTTGGCAACATGCCCACAAGGTATGAGGTTTTGGGAGAAGGTATAAGAATCTATGTTATTTTTTCAAAAACAATTCATTTTTGTTGTAATGAAAACATCGTATCAAAAACCAACCGTGGGTAAGGTTTAGTGTGGTGCCACCTATAACGCACTAGGGGTTTAGGTTTGATTTCAGGCGCTCAAGCGTAGGCGAATTTCATGGCCGTCCGCGATGCCGTCAATTGCACCCGAGGGTTCTAAATCTAAGTGATGTAGTGTGCGGATGACTAATTCGTTTATTTGCAAAAACAAGATTTTTTTTATCATTATTTTTTATTTTTTATTTGTTTTTTTTTTTTTAAGAAGAACACACACACCCTCACACAAGGTAAACAGGGAACAATAATCAAATGAGTCACGCTTTGGTCCAAGGGACTGCCCTCAAACCCGGTCTTCGATGATCCGTTCGGTGGCCACCTTTTGTCGCGTGACACAGACAACCAGACAAAGGTGTCGCACGACTCGGGTGGTCACGAACCAGCAGCTCCTCAAATCATCAAATCAGCCCCTGCTTTACCATATCAAGAGCAACACAGAGATACTAATGCACAACAAATGACCACAAGCACAAAGGGCTCACAAGTTCCATAATCAACAAAATGTAGGTATCACAAATGATTATCGAATAATGTACACAACATGGATGCATTGGATGTTTTTTGACTAAACGAAAGCTTGACCCACTTAACACTTGAAAAACAGGTTTTCAAGTGAAATTCCCCAGCGGAGTCGCCACTGAATGTGCGCTCGCCCGAAAAAAAAATAGAAAATGAAAAGGAGTCGCCACGCCGTTTTAAGAGGAAACATTGAAAACCTTTGTTTTAGAGAGAAAACATGAGTTCGGGGGTCAGGTTACGTGTTGGGAAGAACCGAGAGTTCACCCAACACGCCTCGTCCATAGACGAGTCTTTCAATCAAACACATCCAAGTAAATCCAAAGTGTGTGCAAATATCGATAATAAACGAAATGTGATAAAATGCATCTTATTAATTATGAAACGAGAAATTACATATTGTGAGCCCATTATTTAGGGAGGCCACATCCCTGATACAAACAAACTAAAACAGTATTACAAAGGAAAAGAGTCACCGCAGATGGGTCATGTGTGTCGCATGACACATCGTACCGATGACCACATGTGTCGCGTGACACAGATCACTTGGGGACGAAGGTGTCGCGTGACACATATGAGCCTCCCGCGAAACCTTACAATATGAACTCGAGAAATTAACGTAAGCTATACAGATCTAATTAACAAGCTGAATTATGAACGAAAAACATAAACAACATCAAATCGACCCAGGGAGTGTGGATATGGATAGATCCACACCCCCTTGGGGGCTCAAACACCAAATTCAACCAAATCAATCAATATGAGCTCAATTACACAATATATGCAAGTTAAACAGAGAGATTGCGATTGGGATTCAGTAATTCAGATAGCTAGGATCTGATTACTGAATCCAAACAAAATAGAATTATGAAATTGCAAGGAATTAAATGAGAGAGAGAGAGAGAGAGAGAGAGAGAGAGAGAGAGAGAGGGTTAGGGAATTGTTACCCTTGTTGATTCCACGAATTCTATATCTAGTCAGATATAGAATCCTTCAATTCTTCGTTGTAGATCTCACAGCTCTGATCCAAGGGTTCCAATTGGTGTAGGTAGAGAATTGGGTTTGGATGAGAGGGATTAGGGGTTGGAAAGGTAGGAGAGAGAGAGGTTTGGTGTTTGGGATGTTCGTCACAATGCTATTTTGGCAGAGTAACAGTAGGCTGGAATTGGGATCCATCTCAATGAGGGGAGGGTCTTATTTATAGGCCGCAGTTAGGCCGCCTTAGTATGTCGCACGACCTTACGCGTCCACTTTCCATGCCTCAAGCTGTCGCGTGACACAAGGTGGCTCAACCGCTTTTGGCGCCAAAAACCAGTTTCTAGAACATTCCGGGAAAATACCCAAAAGGTCCAACAGGTTTTATTCCCAAGGGGTCCTTTGGCATGAATGATGTACCAAAAGCTACTTCCTTCGCGGGAAACTCATGGAACGTTTCCGAAAGTCTTGGGATAGGCCGGGAATTTACCAAAATGCCCCTTAATGCAGTTTTATTATATTAAAATGCATCGAAAAGGTTGCGAATTGGATTGGCGTACTTACAATTCCATCTCCATTGGAACGAATTGAAAACCCAAAGAGGAAAATGAGGAAAAAGAAAGCCCCTTCTAAAAGGACAGGTTGCCAGACTCTTATGAGAGTAAAATTGTTAATTAAGGAAGACTTGTATGTGGTTGCACGACACGAAAATGAACACAACCATGAGATGACAAGGCCAGAATGGAACCACTTCAAGCGTAGCGAGAGGTCGATATCAGAAGCTACAGGAAAAATAATAGAGCAATTTGAAGAAGCTGGCATCAAGCCAACTGATGGATTTAATGTTTTGGCAAAAACAGCTGGTGGGGAAGAATATGTTGGGCATACAAGAAGAGATCATCTTAACTTTGTACAGAGATTGAGAATGGAAAAAATAGAAATGGGCGATGCACAAACTGCAGTTGATAGACTGAGCCAAATTCAGGATGAAGGATTCTACTTCAAAATGCAGTTTGGGGAAGAAAGTAGACTCAGTACTTTGTTTTGGAGAGATGGTATGATGAGGGAGGATTATGAATTGTATGGGGATGTTGTTGTGTTTGATACAACTTATAACACAAATAAATACAATTTGATTTCAGGCACCAATAGTTGGGGTGAACAACCACTGGAACACTGTGATGTTTGGTTGTGCTTTCTTAACAAGTGAAAAGACAGAAACATTTGCTTGGCTTCTCAAAGAATTTGTAAAATCAATGGGTGGAAAAGAACCAAAAAAATTTTTTCACCGATCAAGACTTTGCAATGTCGAAAGCGATTGAAGAGGTAACTTTTATTTTATTTCCAATGTTTCATTTATTGTTTTTTTACTATGTGCCATTGCATGTGTTATTATGTGCCAGTACATGTTTTAGACAGTGCCAGTACTTGTGTTAGTAAGTGCCAATACATATTTTAGATAGTGCCACTACTTGTCTAATTAAATGCCAGTTCATGTTTTAGACATTGCCAGTACTTGTGTTAGTAAGTGTCAGATCATTTGTTATAATGTACCAATGTTAGATTTTATAGTGTTTGACTATATTATAAATTATTGACAGGTTTTTGAGGGAAGAAAATAATTTACTAAATTGAAACAAATTTAAATTACATTTTTTCCCTTCCCATAACCACCATAAGTCTTAACACCAGAAACTCCACCACATCCTCCATCACCTTTGTCAAAGGGCTTCTTCTTGACCTTGTCCTTCTTGCAAGAAGGAATTTCCACAGGTCCAAACAACTCCAAATACTCCTTAAGGTATTTTGCCAAAGCCTTGTGCTCAGCTTTGGCAACATTGGAGAAAGAGGAAGTGGGTGCACAAGAATCAAAGGCATCTTTGAAGCATTGCGGTTTGGTTCCTTTCACGTATCTTACGCCTGCACAAGGCTGTAGAGGGCATACATACAACTTAGCTGGAGATGTCCGGTCGGTCGAGGGATACGAAGATGACCAAAGTGGAGTTTCTTTGTCATTTCGCGAAAGGCACTCCTAAACTCTTTCTCATCAGAGTCATACTCATCATTTGAGGACATATTGCTTGAAATTATAAGAGAACTGATTTTAATGAAAGAAGAGATGTAATTTTGAAATATCCATTTCATGTGTTATATAGTGCCGTTAATCAGCCCCTTCCTATTTATAGTGCATATACCTACATTGTTTTTTGTTTGGTTTGTAAATGCTTTAACATTAACTGGTTATGTAATTTCCAATGTTTGACTATTGTGTAACAGCTTTTTACATAGAATTGTTAACATTCACTGGTTATGTAATTTTCAATGTTTGACTGGAGTAGGTAAATTATATGATTTGTGACAGCTTTTTACAGAGAATTGTTAACATTCACTGATTATGTAATTTCCAATGTTTGACTGGAGTAGGTAAATTATATGATTTGTAACGACTTTTATATGTGCCGTTCTTGGTTTAGTTAATGCCAGTTCTTGAATTAATAAGTGCCGGTTCCGTGTTATGAATAACCAGTGTTAGATTTATAATTGCTAGTGTTATTATTTTATAGTGCCAGTGTATAGCTTTATTAATGACAGTGTTTGACTATATTATAAATTATTGACAGGTTTTTGAGGAAAGAACAAGACATAGGTTATGCTTGTGGCACATTCAATAAAATGCTATATCTCACTTTGGACAACTAAAGACAGATGAAGAATTTAAAAAGGAATTCAACAATTGCTTGAGAGGATGTAGTGATGAATCTGAGTTTGAAAATTGTTGGCATTCAATGCTAGAAAAATATAACCTTCTTGAGAACAAATGGTTCAATCGTTTTTATAGCTTAAGAGAGAAATGGTGTACAACATTGAGTAAATATTTCTTCTCAGCTGGCATATTATCTTCACAGAGAAGTGAGAGCACAAATCATGCCATATATTTCAAAGCAAATAGAAGCACATCCCTAACACAATTCTTTGATATATTCAATGAGACGGTAAAACGTTTTGAAGTATGGAGCAACGAAAGGAATTTGATTCAATAAACTCAAAGCCTCGCACAGAAATACATGGAGGTTTAGTAAGACATGCAAGGGAGGTTTACACGGAGGAAATATTCAGATTTTTTGAGAATGAGGTCAAGGCAGCTTTTGCTGCAAAGTTTAATATTGGCTTTTGCTTGGATGAAAACAACAAGTTGTTTGATGTTGCTCATGAGAACCATCCAGACAAGTTTGAAAGGGTACTTTTCTCGCGAAATAATGAAAAGATTACTGTGAACTGTACATGCAATCATTTTAGTGAAGTCGGTTGGTTGTGCTTTCATTACATTAATGTTCTCAACTTGACAAATATCGATCGGATACCGAAAGAGTACATTAAAAAAAGGTGGACAAAGACAGCCAAATCAAATGTATGGAATAAAACTTACCAAGGAGTATCTACTACTCCAACTGAGCAACACAATTCAATTCCTTAGAAACAACAGATGGCGAGAAAGTACTACGATTTAATGATGACATGCCATGAAAACAGTGATGCAAGAAGAATTCTAGAAGATGAGTTTAATAGAGATACATTGCTAGTACAAGAAATACTCTCCCGAAATGTACAAGGTGTTGGACCAACAACAAGTGAAAATAATAGTGCTTCAACAAGCACAACATTCAGTGCACCTACAGTGACGGATCCTGTACGTGCAGATACAAAGGGTAGAAAAAGAAAACCTAAAACAAAGTTTGAACGGAGAAAACCAATTACTAATGAGTATGGTTCGAAGACCCCGAATGAACACTTGATTTGATATTTTTGTAACCAAACTTTATTGTTTTCACACTGTTACAACTGATTGTATTATAATTTTTTAAGTAATACCAGTTTTGCATATTTAATATGCGAGTGTTTGTTATTGAATGTGCCATTGTTTAATATTTTAAGTACCAGTGATGCCTGTTTCTATTTATTAAATATATTGCCAGTACATAGGTTTTGTATTGCCAGTCTATGTTATTGAATGTGCCAGTGTTTATTATTTGATGAAGTATTTGAAGGGTGATTGCTGCAAAAAAAAAATGCAAAATTAATATGCCAGTTTGTGTTGTTTGGAGTGCCAGTATCACTTATTAGGAGTGCCAGTTTGTGTTATTTCGAGTGCCAGTCTTACTTATTTGTAGCTTCAGCCACTCTTTTGTTATTGAAGTGCCAGTTAGTGTGGTTTGAAGTGCCAGTTTTTGTTATTTAGAATGCCAGTATTTTTTATAATATTGTCCAGTGAGTGTTGTTTAGAGTCAGTAATACTTAGTTGATTGAAGTGCCAGTTTTTGTTATTTAGAATGCCAGTAATACTTATTTGGAGTGCCAATTTACGTTATTTGGAGTGCCAGTTTGTCTTTAATGGTGAAATAGTGATAAGTTTGTCTGTAATGGTAAGTGCATTGAATTCATTGACCATGAGCTGTTCCATGAACACATGTACCAACATTGCATCAATAAAAATGTTAAAAATAACACTAATTCACTCATAAAAAAACAATAATTCAAATACAAACAATTCAAATACAAACAATTCAGATACAAACACTAATTCATTGTTTTGTTGTTGCTTTCCTAGTCCGATACTTCTTCCCAACCCTCATATCATCATCTGATTTTTTCTTCTTTTCTACCTCTTTCTTTTTTTTTTCTTCTTTTCTTTTCTTCTTCTTTCTTTTTTTCTTCTTCTTCCCTTTTCTTTTCTTCTTCTTCATCAATCTTCTTCACGGCTTCTCTTTTATCGCTTGTAAACAACCCTAACTGCTTCAGTAAATGATGTCGTTCAGTATTAATATCACAAAGAAGTAAGCTTGCTAGAATCTCGGCCCTCATATGCACTCTTGATGACTTATCATACAACTCAGGGCAAGAGTAAATTGCGCCATCAAATTGTCTCATTTCAGCCATTAGGTATACTCCACAGTCATTATTACCATCAGAATTATCTTTCAAAATCCAATCAACTTGCATATGCTCAAACTGAAACTTCGATATATCTGCAGCACTTGAATGATTTATGTGATTTAAGAACTTTTTGAAGGGTGCTTGCTGCAACGAAAAAAAAAACAACAAAATTAATATGGAAGTTTTGGTAAAATAAATAACAAAAAAAAAAACAATTCAATAAATAAGATTACCATGCTATGAGCAAGTTTTGGCACATTCTGTCTCTTCCAATCATTCATTGGCAAGTTGTCAAGATACTGAAATGATTGTCTCTCAGTATTGACAACAAAAAGTGTGTAATGGCCACTCTTGTTGTCACCTCTATGGCAGGGCAAAAAGAACTGCAAGAAAATAAGTGCCAGTATCAGAGTTTAAAAGTACCAGTTCAAGTGATCTTTTATACCAGTTTATTGATTAATAAGTGCCAGTACATGTATGTATAAAATGACAATGCATACCAATTTAACTTCACTCAAATCAGCTCCCTCAACATCATTAAAATTAATATCAATCAAATGTTTTAAACTATCAGTGATTTCTTGCCCAGCTGATGATATAACATCTTGAGATGTCTTCGTTGTACGTTGAATCCAAGCAACCTGTATAACACATTAATAACATCAAATTTAAAAATGCACACAAATATAATTTAATTAACAAACAATCATAGATAATATAATTATTGAATGTACTAGCATCATAGATTAAGAACTTACAGAATGACTAAGCCCAAACATAAACTTCTTCATTCTATCAGACTTTCGCTCCATCTTATTAAGAAGAATAGCCCAACTCTCGATAGTATTTGAAGTTATTTCCTTGTCTTCATCCATGCTCAAAATATCTTCAACCGTTAAGCTATGGAACATTGAGTAAATAGGATCACAACTGCTGTAAAAGAAAAATAAATTAGTAAATGCTTTTACATACAAGTGTATACATTCATAAAAGGTGCCATTGTTTGGGTATTGATAAATTTATAGCTTACTCCTTCAGATTCTTTGAAAAGTGTGTAGACATGCACATGTCAACAGCCTCCTTTCTCAGCTTCAACATCGGTCGCAACAAATCAGCGTTGTTGATCATAAACCGAGAACAGTATACAAATTCCTCATTAGCTTCCCCACAGTCCACTGTGCACCCTACATTCAACATCTCATAACAACTCATAAAGCTGCTCTCATTTATATTCGCAATAATGTTATCAATATCAACATCATCTGTCTCACCATCATCTGTCTCCCGAAAAATTTCATTAACTTCCTGTTCTTTCTGCTCTGTAGGTTCTCTTCTCTCCTCACTAGATACCTGAGATAAAAGCTCAAATGATGGAATTGAACCTTTTCTTTTCTTTCCCATGTCACCTTTTGGTTTCTTCAAAATGTCTGAAATAATATTGTCAATCTCAGACAAATATTCTTCATCAAAAATATCATCTTCTACTTCCTCCCCCTCCACATTCTCCTCATTCTCTTTCTCTACCCCCATCTCATCTGCTACATTTCTTCCCTTATCTTTCTTGATACATTTAAGTCTTTCAATGTGAGCATGGACATCATTATCAAGGTCCTTCCTCAATATATCCCATGACTCCTTAACAGCCTACATCAATGAAAAATAGTAAGAATGAAAAATAGTGTGTGTATTATAAGTGCCAGTACATGTTATTCATTGTGCCAGTTTAAGTAATCAATAGTGCCATCATAAGAAATTCAAAGTACCAGTTTAAGTAATAAATAGTGAGAATGAAAAATAGTGTGTGTATTTTAAATGCCAGTACATGTTATTCATTGTGCCAGTTTAAGTAATCAATAGTGCCATCATAAGAAATTCAAAGTACCAGTTTAAGTAATAAATAGTGACAGTACTTACATTGCTTGCCTCTTCATTTCTTTCCTTCGCAGCACTTTCAATCCTTAATGGAATACATTCTTCCTCCACAAAATCACAGGGTACTTCCTCCACAAAATCGTCGTCAACCCTACTTATAGGATAAACATTCTGTCCATAAAAAATTAAATTCCCCTAGCCAACTTCCGCTTCGGAATCATTCCTCTCTTTGAATTTTTTAGCATTCCAATGATTAATCAAAGGGAGAATAGTTGATTCTTTCACCCCTTGAAATGGAAATCTTTGAAGGTAAGCAATCACCAACACCATAACACATCCACTACAGTTTTTTGAATTCTTTTTTTGAGTCTTAAACCTCGATACACCCTGACGTAATTTGTCCAAAACATATTGACACCAATCAAACTTGCTTATCTGTGAAACGTCTTCTACAATACTTAGCAGTGACACATCAATTGTTTTTGTAACTACTGGGGCAAGAAAAATTCCAACAACAAACAGCACAAACAAGCGTTTAAATTCATCCCCACCTTGATGTAACTCAGAAATGCGTTCCAAAAGTTTATAGGCAGGAAGACCATCTTGAGTACGCCCAAATTCCTCAAAATATCGATTTCTCAATTCCATATTTGTGCTGGATGATTGATTTACCTTATACTTTGCAACATTCCTAGGTAGACAAAATATATCATAGACATCTGATGCTGTAATAACATATTTATCTGATGAATTGATTTGTTGTATCTTTGTGATTGGTTCAAATCTATCAACAAGAAACTGAACAAGCCTAAGCGGCAATACCTTAACCTCAAGATTCAACAGAGATCCAAATCCAATAGCCCTAACATCTCTCTTCTGGTCTGGAGTTAAACAGAGCTCAACGAGTCTTTTGGGAGTACACGAATGCTCAAATTTATCACCCCCTTTAGGCCTCTTAATAGTGATATCAAAATCATCATCATCCACAACTTTTTTACGCTTTGATGGAACTGAAAATAAATATCAAAAAAACATTACATCAGCCAGCAAAGATGATTTCAAAGTGCCAGTTTTATGATTTCAAAGTGCCAGAATTATGGTTTCAAGGTGCCAGTTTTATGGTTTGAAAGTGCCCGTGTTATGATTTCAAAGAGCCAGTGTTATCTATAGTGCCAACATTTGCTTATTTTTGCAATTAAATGTGAATGTGCAACTCAAGCTTTCGATAGTGCAAGTGCAAGTAAATGTGATAGTGCAACGGTTTCAAAGTGCCATATTTAGGGTTTCAATAGAGCCAACATTTGCTTATGTTTGCTTATATTTAGGGTTTCAATAGAGCAAACATTTGCTTATGTTTGCTTGTGTTTTCAAAGTGCCAGTTTTATGATTTCAAAGTGCCAGCTTTATGATTTCAAAGTGCCGATTATGGTTTCAAGCCGCCGCTTTATGGTTTCAAAGTGCCGCCTTAAGGTTTGAAAGTGCCCGTGTTATGGTTTCAAAGAGCCGTTGTTATCTATAGTGCCAACATTTGCTTATTTTTTCAATTAAATGTGAATGTGCAACTGTTTCGATAGTGCAAGTGCAAGTAAATGTGAGCGTGCAACGATTTCAAAAGTGCCATATTTAGGGTTTCAATAGAGCCAACATTTGCTTATGTTTGCTTATATTTAGGGTTTCAATAGAGCAAACATTTGCTTATGTTTGCTTGTGTTTTCTAAGTAACAGAGCAACTGATTTGAAATCGAAGAACAATATGACTGAAAACAAGTAAAATTATACCTTCGTTACGCTTCTTGCTCCTCATTTCTTTAGATTGACCGGTCATATTGTCGAATAACAAGTAAAAACATGAATGAAAACAGCTCGGAGATGATGAAACTCGGTGGAAATTGATACGCCGCAACAACTCGGAGATGATGAAAATAGGGAAAATCGAATTGAAAGACACAAATGAGGAAATCAAAAATCAAATACACCGCGAGAAATTGAACCGGACCGAAAAAGCATATGAACCGTCCGTTAAATTGAACCGCGGGTGAAAAATACGTTTTTTGTTAAGCTTAACAAAAAACGCGTTTTTTACAAGTTTTTTGCTTTTATAAAAAGTCAAATAAGTTTAAAATTAATATTAAATTATAAAATATTTAAGTAGATAATACTATAAAGAATTATTTTAATTAAAATAAAATTTTCTAACTTTTTGGGACGAAGGAAAAAGGGAAATGAAACTATCATTTTGGACAGAGAGAGTATAAAAATTAAATTAATTATAATTAAAATTAAAATACAATCTCCAACAAGAAATATTATATTTATGGTACTTTTAAATCTTACATCCGTCTTATATAAAATTACAAATTTATGAGACTAAAATTAAAATTATATTTTTAACTAAATGTAACTAAAAGTATACAAATTGGAATGAAAGGGAGTATACATAAAAATTGGAGTTACTAATTACTTTCTTCTTATTTCATTCAAAGCATATCATGATTTGTCATGAAGATGTGAAGTGACCTGGTGGGTGGAAGGGGACACACTCTTTTGTATTTATCGGCTGCAGTATGCCCTTCACTCTCGGCGCATGTGAGAAGTTGATGGTATTAGGCAAGGTAGCAAATTTGCTACCTTTACTAATACAATCTCAAAATTTGATACCACCTATTTTGCTTGTTGAAGATACTAATACTCTTACATGAGTATCAAATTTTGAGTTTGATATTATTATTGGAGTTGCCCTTACTTTTGAACCGTAAATGAGAAACTATTCCAAGTGGACATAGTAAATAAGCCAAACTGTGTCAGAGCTTTGAAGTTTGAAGCTATTAGAACTTGAACCAGTTCAAACTTTGTAGGTTGTAGCTAGCAGACTTTTGACTGTGGCTCCGGCCCATAATTAACTATGAGTCTATGATTAGATAAGCTTGGGCATAAAAGCTAAGCTTGGATAATTTAAATTATATAGAATCCATATTATTTCATCGATTCTTGGCCCATAAGAATGATTTGAAGGCCCATTAGAACTGTTGGAGCCAGCTTTTTGATAGGGGGGGGGGGAGAGAGGCAACGTAATAGATAATACCGTGGCTCTGTCGGTAGATAAACAGCCAAAATTTGTTATTATATGTGCGGCCCCCTACACAAAGCACACACTTTGTCCAATAATTTTAGGTGGTACATTTGTAAGTGAGCGTGGGTATCATCTGGGCCATTGGTTCCAATGACCGTCAGGCTCTAGCAATTCCATATTCTTAGTGAATGGGACAAAAGAAAGAGGAACTATTTATCTGGACGGATAGATCACACAATATGGAGTACTCATAAATTGGCTTTAGCTGTAAAGTTAAAATAAAGCCTAAATGATTCTTTATTGCTTAGATGTTTTACTGGTGGAAATCTATTATTCAATGTGTACTTACTGAATCTATTGCCATCAATTAGATTATTTATGTTGCCCACCACCTGAAATGAAATCCAATAAGAAAAAACATCTTCAGAAAAATGGCATAACCTTTCCTTTCTTGGCAGAATAAGATGCTATATGTTATTTAAAGAAGATACCACATTCTTGTAAATGTGAGAGAGTGGTGTTCAATCAATGTGTGTAGAATCCTAAAGAAGAGCACCAATATTATTGGAGTTTACGTAGTACCCCATCTTATGTCGACTAGGTGTAAAAGTTTAGTGTGCTATTTAAGTATTTACAAAGTTACCACTGGCCACCAACACCATTCATATACATTTGGGAGGGTCTGCATGTGCTCACTGCGCTAGTGCGTAATGTAGCAGACTAGCAGTATGGATTTTCAGGCTCAGGATTATTATAGCTAATTCCCCAAAAGTGTAGATCACCAGGCTTTCACTTCCTTTATAGTGGTGTCCAGCCTCTTTTAGAATCTTATTACCTTGGACCTTACTAATATAGACATTCGAGCGTAGTCATTTTCTTTTCCTTTTCCTTTTCTTTCTCGGAAAATCACCAAAGATAGCAAAGTTCCTAGCTTTCATGAATTATACCATGGTTGATGCTTTCCTAGCGTGAAAAGTCCTTTCATTGTATTTTCTTGGACGCTCCACTCGTGCCATTTTCACATAGATTATATTTTGGCATTAACGGAATAAACCGAAGTACGATCATGGGTTATAAGTCGGGCAAAACCCAATAAATTAGACCCAAAACATAATTCATTAAAGTATCAAATACAACATAGGCAGTGGGCTTCCCTACCTATGCTCGTCATGCCTACTCGTCATTTCCCAACATGTCGACCTATACATAGCATAGTGAATAAAATGACTAAGACACAGAAATGACGTGCCGACCAAGGCATTCATAAATGCCGACAAGGCACCTATAAAGGCCGACGAGGGCCTCACCAAAAGACGACCAAGTGCATCCTCGGTCAACATCAAGACAAGTAAAGGGCCTTCCCTACCCTTACTCACCTCTTACTCAGCATTCATACATGTCGATCAACTTCATATGCCGAATAGCATGCCTCATACGCATACGTCTAATCCTACTCAAACAAGGACAGTGGGAAGTTATAATCCAACTAGGATTATAACCCTTCTCTCACACAACTTCCTAATGCAGGATGGACTCTACATCCTACCTCTATAAATTCAAGTCATAATTCGCATAATTCTGGTAACACATCTTTTGACTCTAAACTTTTTTCAATTGATTTGCTCTCTCTATCACACAAATACTTACTCTCACGCCGGAGGGCTTTCGCCAGTGAAACTCCTGCTTAGTTTACGTGTTTGTTCCTCTTTTTCAGGCTATTCAAACATACAGGATACAACCTGCCACTGGATTTGGACTGATTCGAACGTTTTTGGCATCATCAGTTTAGTTTCATTGACGGGAAGATGATCGTTTCTGACCATTGAATAGCCGAAAAATTCTGCTTCGTTCTCCTAATCCTAATGGAAGAAGGACACATTGCGAGTATCACTCCTGATCAGGATAACCGTCTTGTGGAGGAGACTCATGGCAACGCTAGGATTACTTTTCCTCTTGCCAATGGAGAACTGCCACCTTCTCCACCATTGAACGATGTACTGCCCCCACCAGGAATGAATCTGCGTTCTAGCGGACAGCTAGTAACCGAGTTAATACTACCAAACCCTCCCCGTCGTTGGCGACGAGGAAGGCCTGCTGGCAGTCAGACGGGGAGGAATGCTACCCAAGGGGGCACTAGAGCTTCCCCCCCCCCCCCACAGATTGATCACTTAACTCTCTTTCATCAACAGATGGAAACTCTGCAATGCATTTATGAAACACAAAATGCCTTGCTGCAATTGGATCCTGAGCACTCCCTAGCTGAATTCATAAGGCCTACGAGGACTGAAAATTCCCTTAGAGGCGAAAGTCATCTTGATAGGCATGGTAGTCAGAGGAATAGAGAAAATTTTCCTCCTGGCCAAAATCCCCCTCATCATGACATTGCTGGTAGACCCAAGCAAAAACCTCTCCAAGATGTCCATCCTCGTCTTCTGAACACGGAAATGCACGAAACAGTGAAGATTTGAGAAATCATCAGAACAATCAAAGGGAACAAGAGGTTAATTCTGCTGACTTGAGAGCTTGGCTTAGTCATGCAAGGCAAAAAAAAAAAAACTCTCCTCGTCATAACCCCTATCTTTGGCATAGGATCCCTACTCGGCATAAGGGCTCTCCTCGTCATTTCAGGCCATTGAATGGCAGAACACTATCTGGACACGGGGACAATCACCAAGAACATGAGAAACAAAGTCGAGTGAATGGGCACAGAGGAAAAGAAAGGACCCATCGTAGTTCTCACTTTAGTTCATGGATCGATGCTAGGGATATCCTCCTCTTGAAAAAGTGGATTGATGAGATGGAAATGGGGAAGAAGGAAGTGGATGATGATGATACCAGTGCCACTCGTCCTTTCTCCCAGTGGATCAATGATCTACCTCCCAATCCTGCTTTTAAAATCTCGAGTTCTAAAAAATATGCGAGAACCACAGACGCACGGGATCATATGCAAAGTTTTGAATCCACCATGACCCTCATCACCAAAGCGGATGACATTCTCTACAAATATTTTGCGAGTACCTTCTCTGGAACAGCCCTGTCCTGGTTCCGTGAGCAAAAGAAGGGAAGCATTAATAGCTGGAAAATTATGAGGAGGAGGTTCCTGGACCACTTTGCAACAATGCGAAAGAGAAAGAAAAGACTGACAGACCTTGCAAACATTGAGCAAGGGAAAAATGAAACAACTCTGAGTTATTACAATCGGTTTAGAGCTATGGCTGACCAGGTAGAGGAAAGCATAACTGACCGGGAGGTGATTGTTTGCTTCAACTACGGAGTGAGATCCAGACAATTAATCTATGAACTCTCTGACAGGGAGCCTAAGTCGAAATATGATCTATATAATGTGGCATACGCCATAGCTATGGCAGAAGAGAAAAGTAAGAACAGGTCTTAGAAACCAGAAGCAGACGCATCTGGCACCAACCAGGCTTCGAACGAAAGTAACTACAAGCGGGAAGAATAGGACTCGGGCTACTGAAAAAGCCGAGGTCTTCACCCCACTCACCAAACCAATCATGGAGATCATGCAATTGGAGAACCTGGCCAATTCCCGACCACTTGATGAAAGAACAAAGCTTACCCGTAACAGCTCCAAGTATTGTGCCTTTCATAAGGACCATGGACCCAACATGGAGAATTGAATTTACCTCAAGAGAATGATCTAGAGATGGGTAGATGAGGAAAATCTTGATTGCTACGTTATACGTAAGGATAACAAGCGAAGAAGAGAGGATGACGATGACAAAGATGATGAAAACAGGCCTCCCAGAGTAAAACTCCATGTTATAAGGGAAGAGACTGTTTCCAACAAGAAATTGAAAGACCAGATACACGAGCTAAGTAAGGTATACCACATCCCCGCCTGGATCCATAAGGAGGAGAAAGTCATCAGCTTCTCACCTAATGAGCTAGCTGAAGTCGAGCAGCTCGTGGACAACTCTTGGTAATCAAATGAAGAATTGATAACTTTAAATCCGAGAGACTCCTCATAGACTCGGGGGCCTCCAGGGATATTTTATACTATTCTACCTTCCAGAAAATGAACTTGAAAGATAGCATGCTGGAACCATACTCTGGAAGACTAGAAGACTTCACCAATAATAAAGTCAGCGTCATGGGGACGATTGACCTATTACTGGAAGTGGGATAACATCCCTTTCGAGTAGAGGCTACAGTGACATTCGTGGTCATGGACCTAGCAAGTGACTACCATGCCATCCAAGGCATTCTAAGTCAAGGCAAACTTGGGTTGGTTGCCTCCCTCCCTCACCAACGAGTCAAATTTCCCACTTGTGATGGAATCGGATGCGTGAGAGAGACCCCTAAAGACTTCTTGGAGCATGTGATGAGGAACAAAAAACCGCCAGAAAAGTGGAGGTAGACACACCAGAGGAAAATCTGAAAATAAGTCTGTGAAAACTACCGGCAGCAGTTCTAGGCTGAATATGATTTTTGAGGCAGAAGATGAGGAACATATGATACTAGATGTCCATGAAGATGAAAACAATAACACAGTTCTGTCCTTCTCGGATATAGTCCCTCGTTTCATCAGCGGCCATAAATCGGGGACCAACCCTGACTTGAGACAAGGAGAGCTGTCGGACTTAGACGAACTAGTTGAGATGGAAGACCTAGACATAAATGGTGAAGAAGGTAGAAGGCTTAGAGAGATAATCATTGAAACTTTGTAGTTTTGGGATGGACCAAAAATGGAGCCCGTATAAGAACTGAATGAAATCATACTCAATCATGACTACCCAGAGCAGAAAATAAAAATCAGGGGCCAGCTCACCCCGGAAGAAAGGGAGGAAATCAACACCCATCTGATAAACAATCTAGATGACTTTGCCTGTAAGGTCGAGGATATGAGAGGAATAAAGGAAGAGGTAGTTGTCCACAAGCTGAAAGTCGACCCGTCTGCTAAACCTATCAAGCAGACAAGGATAAATTTGCAAACGATAAGGAAGATGCAATCAAGGAGGAAGTACAGAAACTGCTAAGTGCAGGAATCATCAGAGAGGTAACATATCTTGTTTGGTTGTCCAATGCTGTGATGGTCAAAAAATAAAATGGGAAGTGATGAATGTGTGTAGACTTCACATATCTCAACAAAGCATGCCCGAAAGACAGTTATCCCCTCTCCAAAATTGATAAGCTGGTAGACTCCATTGCTGGACACAGAACTCTCAGCTTTCTAGACGCCTACTGTGGTTATCACCAGATAAAAATGGCCAAGGAAGATATTGAGAAGACAACTTTCCAGGCAGCTAGAGGTATTTATTGTTATATTATGATGCCCTTCGGGCTTAAAAATGCGGGTGCAACCTACCAACGCATGGTTAACAAAGTCTTTGGGAGCAGATAGACCGTAACATGGAAGTCTACATCAATGACATGGTCATTAATACTAGGAATGGCAGTCACGCCCCGGACTTGGAAGAAACCTTTGGCAACATACGAGCAAACAACATGAAGTTGAATCAAAGTAAATTTGTGTTTGGGGTGACATCCGGAAAATTCCTAGGATTTATAGTATCACAAAGAGAATTGAGGCGAATCAAGAGAAAATCAAAGCCTTGATAGACATGAAAGAACCTACCAACATCAAGGAGGTTCAAAGGCTAAATGGAAGAATACCAGCCCTTGGGAGATTTATTGCAAAATCTGCAAAAAAATCGCTGCCTTTCTTTAAAGTCCTGAAGGGAACCAAGAGCTTCTCCTAGACATCTGAATGCTTAGAATCATTCAAAAAGTTGAAGGAGTACTTGGGATCTCCTCCTTGTTTGAGCAGCCCTATTACGGGAGAGATGCTATACGTCTTCCTAGCAGTCATAGACCACGCCATAGCTGCGGTACTAGTCCGGAATAAAGGAAGCACTCAGAAACCTATCTATTATGTCTACAAGGCATTGTTAGATGTTGAGAGCAGATACTTCAAAGCAGAAAATATAGCCTACGCCTTAGTCATATCGACAAGAAAGCTACGAGCATACTTCTCTGCACATCCATAACTGTATGTACCAATGCGCTCCTGAAGAAAATCTTGCATAAGTTGGACTGCTCAGGACGTCTCCTTAATTGGTCTATCGAACTTACTGAGTTTGATATCAGATACCAGCCTAGGAAGAAACTCCTAGCACAGCCTATGGTCGATTTTATGGTTGAAACCGCCTTCATAGGTGAGTACGACCCCACCTCCCATAAGTGCAAAAAACCTGTGGGGGAAGAACCGACCATCAAGCTTCCATCTAACTGCTAGGTCATATACATAGATGAGTCAGCCACTAAGGAAAGAAGCGGAGCTGGAGTTGTACTAGCAAGTCCTGATGGGGCGCACACCATCCAGGACATAATCAGATTCAAGTTCCCTGCTTCCAATAATCAAGCTGAGTACGAGGCTTTGATATTTGGCATAGAGTTGGCATCCTTCTATGGAGCAACAAAAATTGCCGCCTTCAGTGACACCCAGCTCGTAGTCAAACAGATTAAAGGCGAGTACAACACTCAACACCTTATACTTTCAAAATATAAAGATCTCGTCCTAGACATAACAAAAAAGCTAGAATTTTTTGAAATAAGTCAAATAGGCCGGGAGGACAACCAAGTGGCAGATGTTCTATCTAAACTGGCGACTATAGACGTGGCAGATCCTGATTCTAACCCACTCATAGTCTTTGCCGAATAACCTGCCTACGAAAGACTACGAGTAATGCTCATGACGGGGAGGAGAAGTGCTGGATAGATAAATGCATAGACTTCATTGAAAAAGACCAACTGCCTGAGGACGAGACACTTGCTAGGCTTATCAAGAAGAAGTCAGTTTCACAGTATTGAACGGGATCCTTTACAGGAGGTCATCCCTGCTAAGATGTGTCTATCCTAAAGAACAGAAAAACTCTTGGCAGAAGCCCACGAAGGCGCGGTCACCCGGGGGCCAAAACCTTAGCATACAAAATCATCACGCTAGGTTACTATGGGCCAAACCTGAGAGATGACACACAAGCCTACGTAAGAAAATGTGACAAATGCCAAAGATACGCCGACATTCCTAGGCTCCCATCAGTGAAACAGACTCTTATAGTGCCTACTTGGCCATTTGACATGTACAGAATCAACATCATCGGACCCTTCCCTCTCGCCCGAGGTAATTGCAAGTACGTGATCGTGGCAGTCGATTATTTCTCAAAGTGGATAGAAGCAAAAGCCTTAGCCAAAATAACAGAGGAGAACACAATCAACTTTGTCCACGACTTCATTTGGTGTCGCTTCGGGGTTCCACACACTATCATCTCAGATCATAGTCTCCAATTTTCTAAGGCATTTACAGTAGAATTGAACAGACTAGGAGTCAGACACATCAAGTCATCTGTAAGCAGACCTCAATGCAACGGACAAGCGGAAGCAGCCAACAAGTTGGTGCTAACAGCCTTAACCAAGAACCTAGAAGGAATTAATGGTAGATGGTTGGAAGAACTTCCCTTAGCCTTGTGGGCAGTTCGCACAACAACCGATGGGCCAACCGGGGAAACCCATTCGTACTGACATTCGGATATGAGGCTATAGCACCAGTTGAGATGGCTATCCCTACAACAAGAATTCAAACTACGATGCACAAGTCAACAAGGTCAACATGCTGCTAGACCTAGACCTAGTAGATGAGAAAAGACTAGCTGCGCAGATGAGAATGGTGAACTATAAGCAAAGGACCAAAGCCTACCATGACAAAAAGGTCAACAAAAGAGTATTCCAAGTTGGAGACTAGGTACTTAGAAAGATTGAAGCTACTGGCAGTAATGCAAAACATAACAAGATCTCCCCAAATTGGGAAGGCGCCTACAATATCACTCAAGTTATCACATAAGAGACCTACAAAATGAAGACCCCAGATGGGCAAGAGATGAAACATCCCTAGCATTCTGATCATCTGCGGAAATACTATCATTAGTTGTAGTCTGCTTTTTATGTAATATATTACTCTTTGTTAGTCTTTTCCTTTATATTCAAGAAAAATAGAATTGCAGTTTGTTGTAATCAGTTTCAGTTAATAGAAATTCAATTTTCGTCAAAACAATGACTAGCAAGACAAACTCAAAAAGACAAGAAGCCTACTCCTCGGCATGATCTTATAAATTGTCCAAATCTTATCCTGAATGACTTCCTCGGCATAAGGGGATAAACTTCTCATAAAACTATCTAAGTAATGTCGAATGACCTTCCTCGGCATGAAAAAATAGTCCAAAAATACCATGACCGAACGACTCCTCGGCATGAAGGGACAAGTTCCCAAAAATTTATCTAGCACTTATGCCGAACGACCATCCTCGGCATAAAGAGATAAATTCCTAAAAACTGTCTAAGACTTATGCCGAATGACCCTCCTCGGCATGAAAAGACAAGTTCCAAAAAATTATCTAAGACTTATCCCGAATGACCCTCCTCGGCATAAAGAGATAAACTCCTAAAAACATACCTAAAGGCCAAACAGCAGTCCTCCGCACCAAGAGGTGAGTTCCTACAAAATTATCTAAGTGTTAAGCCGAATGATCTTCCTTGGTTTAAAAGAATCAATATCAAATAACGAGGTGACCCCCCCCCTCGACATCAAGAAAGTTGGATACTTAGACAAATGTTCATCATCTAACCATTCAACATACAAACATTCAAGACAAAACAGTTCAAATAAAAGCAGTTCAAAGATGTAGTAAAAATTAAAAACAACAAAGAATTGAATTAAATTGCATTATATTGATAAAAGGGGTCAAAGTACATAGAGGACCTATCCAAATGATACATTGACAAAATAAAGCAAGAAAGCGACTAAGTGCTCAAGCTTGGTCATCCCATCCTGAAGAGTTCATCTTGCTCGGCCGCGACATCTGGAATGATGACTTAATCTGCTTGACCTCCCTCGGTTTCCTCTTCCTCATCATCAGAAGCTTCCTCTTCTTGTAACTTCTTAATCAATACATTAATATTTTGGGCATCAACGGGAGGAGGAACCCAGGCAGGATGGCCTTCCCAAGCATCTTGGGCCGCTATCACCTTCAAGGCATTTTCAGAGTAAGGCACAAGGGAATGACCAGACCGTGCAGCCTCATCATACGAGTCTTGACAGATCAAATGAGCAAGCAGACCCAGGTCGGCACTCAAGGAGGGATCCACCTTAGCTCTTTAGGCCAGATGAAGGTAGTCGTCAAAGTACATAGTGGCGGTCTTTTCAGCTAAGGCATGCCTGAAGGACGGGCTAGCCTTATACTGAGCAACGACATCAGCTTCCCTAGAAGGGATACTTGATTCCAGTTGCTGGTATCTAACTGCAGCCTCCTCGGCCAGCCTCTGTGTCTCGGCCCTCTATTTCTCCAGCTCCTCCCGACCAGCTTTGGTCGCCTCCTCGACTCTTGACCTCTCCTCCTGGGATAATCTCTTGGCCTCCTCAACTTCATCTCTTGCAGCTTTTTGCTCATCAACCTCCACCCTCAGCGACTTAAGGAGCTCCACGGCCTTGGCCAGGTCGGCCTTGTTCTTCTTGATCTGGCGATCAAGTTTTTGTTCAAGCTCATCAGCCGCTTTTCTCCTTATTGCCTCATAGGCAGTAACTGTTGTAAGCTACACAGGCAATGACAATTATCAGTACTGCAAAAAACTACAAGTATAATAAAACTGAGAAGATAAAAGGAAATGCCGAGAAGGATTACCTCACTAAGAAGGAGGCATTTCCTGATGGCTAAGTGCTCCCTTCTCGGTTTGGTATCTAGGAAGTGATCGAGCAGGTCCTTGTCCATATCCCGATGGACAATTGGCCGACCAAGTCTGAGCTTTGGCCCCTTTCTGGCCAAAACATCAAGGCCCTTGACGGTGGGGTAAACAGTCCATTCCTCAGCCACCTTCTCGGCCTCGGTATACGTTTTCACGTGCCGAGCAGTTAGTTCAACCGAGGAGGAACTAGCAGCAACACTTTTTTAGGAGGGCTCCTCTTGCATAGCTTCAGTCCTTGGCCTTTTTTGGCCAGAAGTTCTTTGGGCGGCCTCTGGCTCCTCGATCTCATTCGAGCCAAGGCTGCCTTGGCGCCTCCTTGGTTTCGGGAGGCCCTTAGCTGGGAGCTTTGTCCTCACTCGGCTGGGCCTCTGGTCCTTCAGTTCCTTCCTCGGTGGAGGCACCAGCACCTCCCACCGGCTTTAGAGCAACGCCCCAACGTCCTTAGTAGACAATATAGCTTGACTAGCAACAACATCATCTCCCCTTTTATTTTTAGTAGAGGACCGAGAAGTCCTCCTCTTGAGATTCATCAGAGCCCGAGGGTCCAAAATTTCTTCTTCCATCTTCTTGATATGCTCCTCGGTTAAATCTGTGAAAGACGAGGAGGGCAAGTTGGTTAAATGACGATGAGGGGTAAAACATCAAGTAAAAATTGTACAAGTATAAAAAGACGAGAAGCAAGAAATTTTCAGCCGACTACATCCTTCTCGGCCAGACATCTATCATCATAAAGTTTGCAGATGTCGCACTTATCATGAAAAACAAGACTGGGGTGCACCCTCCAGTCTGGGAACCTATTTCGTCTTACAACGGGGACGAGGGGCACCAAGCCATCCAAAGGCCCAGGCATGATGCCGACTTGAACATAATATCTTTGGTCGGTCTCCAAACTTGACCAACATAGAGTGCCCACCTGGGCAAATTGCTTCAACCTATCAATAAGGAAGTTTCTCCATTCAGGCTTCCAAACCTGTTCAGGCAACCCTGGAAACTTAGAAGGGGAAGCAAACTCCCAGCCTTGTCGGATTTCCACCCTTGTGATGTTGTTATTCCGTCCTAAGACCTTGCTCGACATTGGGTAGATCAAATTGGGGGTTGGGATCAATCCTCACCACTAAGACCCTAGTGTCCTCTTTGTATCTAATGGTGAAGAAGGGGTGGAATGCCGACTGGCAAGGCTTAAACCCTAAACTGCGACAAAGCACTATGAAACCGATGAGGAACCTCACGACATTGGAAACTATCATAGCTTGGACGGCCTGCATATCCTCTAGAAATTCTTAGATGAATGGGTCAAGAGGGAGACGAAGGCCAAGTTGAAACTGTTTGTAGAAAAAGTGGACATAATTCAATGAATACAGAAAGTCATTTATCACCTCATTATCCTTTACGGGAACACCGGGGAGGTATGAAAGGCGATACTCATCCCTCGACACTCCATACTTAAAGTTCAGTTCCTCAATCATAGGCTCCCCGGCTTTAGCAAACCTAGGCTTAGGGGTATACGTTCTACCTAGGTTGGACCTACCACGACCTCTAGCACGGCCCCCGGCACGGGCTCCCTCATCAAAAGCATCTACAATCTTCCCGGAAGTCGAGGGACCAGTAAGACGAGCAGTACTATCTTCTCTTCCCGTCATAGCTGCATAAACAAAAAAGCATGATTCAAATTTTGGCTAAGGCATGGAAAGACGAGGACGAGTAAGCATCCCTCCCTGTCCAATTAAGTAAATGTCGAGGAGGGATTCTTACCCAGCAGAGGGCACTCTAAGTGATGAGACTTCAAGTAATAAAGGTTGATATGGTCAAGGATTTCTGTCCAACCATAGAACAACATAACATTTGGGGAATCTACGTTAAGTCGGTTGATCCTAAATCGGCTAGGGTAATGCACGTCGGTTCTAGGAGATTGATACCTAGTCAATATTTCCCCAATCACATTCAAACTCAACATCATCCATGACCCATCAATCCTTTGATAAATCCTAAGATTTTGGGTGTGTTAGCAATACAAGGTGCGGGGATTACTTCTCCAAGTTCTGGCCATGTCTATGAACGAGGAAGGCACAAGAAATTGCTCAAGAAAAGGTTCAAGAACAACAATGGCGGTTCTAACAAACCCACCAAGAGCAACAACCCAGAAACACAAGAAAGTAAGGATAATGGAAGAAAGTATACCTGAATCAAACGATGTTGGATGTAAACACGAACAAATCAAGCACAAACTCCAGAAATTGGCAACGAAATCAAGGAAAAGCCAAAAGTTTCTTGTGATTTTCGAAGCTTATATATCTCTCTCAAAACTCAACAATGATAAAAGAGTAGAAAAGAAATGGATTTGGCCTTTTATACCCAGATCTAAACGGATATGGGTCAAAAAATTGGTAAAAGGCGCCGTCTCCTTCCTCGCATTAAAGGTTCCATCATGTTCCCAAGAAGAATGTTCCGTCAACAATGGGGCACATCACCCAATGTGTAATAACCGGCGGATAAATGATTACGCCTCGTAATTCGAAATAGCCCGTTCATATTCGTTAAACCGAGGTCGAGTACCACTTCCTCCTCGGCATAAGCGAGTTAGGAAGTCGGGGGCCACTGAACGGTATAAACCAAAGTACGACCATGGGCCATAAGCCAGGCAAGGCCCAAGGAATTGAGCCCAAAACATAATGCATACAAGTCTCAAATATGACATAGGGAGTGGGCTTCCAC